>CM077081.1:20022638-20232824 GCA_039513925.1 Platanthera zijinensis | reverse complement strand
CAATTCACCATTTAGTCAGAGGAGAGGAAAAATGAGGTCGCCGGAGAGTGATGGAGGCATGATCTCAGGCGGAGTGGTGGATGGTAGTGGTACGACAGAGGACTTGTCGGCATAGACAATGAGAGAAACAGGAGAGGTCATCGGAGCACTAGGGAGGCTCCGACGTGGGCGTCGTTGGCAGGCGCACGAGGATTTGCAGGTAGAACTCGTCGACGAGGAATGTCGCGCTGGACGAAAACAGATAGAGGAGTTTTTCTCTGTTTGTTTCTTTTTCCAGCTACCTTTTCGTGGGGAAGGCCTGTCAGCTTTTAGAAAGCTAACAATAGCTTTCATTTTGTTAAAAGGAAATTATGTAAAGGACCATCTAGGGCCCTCTTCCTCCTTATATTTTAGTCTCACATCTTGAATAGGATTTCTCACCCTCTTTCTCTTCCTATATTAATGTACAAATACATGTATTCTTATATAGAGAAATGATTAATAAAGATTTTTAATTTATTTCCCAATATTTTGGTATTTCTCTGCATAGTAACAGAGCAACCGATCCACAATTTTCTTTAGATTCCTCCTCTCTCTGTGCGGTTAGATTTTTTTCTAACCGCAGGTCTTCTATATGGGCGGAGGGATGCGGTCTCTCGAGTCTAGCCGTATCCTTTTCTTCTCTCTACCATTGCTTCCGGCGTCTCCTCTCCTCCGTAGCTTTATAGTTTCTCTCTTGCCACGTGGGATCACCTAATCATCTACACGTTGCGGTCATCCCTATCCAGCCGCAAGCTCTCTCCTCTTCTCGTTGTGGTCGTTGTTGTCTCCATTGCCTAGCCGCAAGGCCTTCCTCTTGTCGCAACGCCTTCCTATTGCCGCAAGGTCTTCTTCTTGTTCCAGCCTATGTTACTCAGTCGTGTTGTGTTTCAAGACGCAGTTGTCTGCCCCTTGATGCAGCCAATTGCTCGCCGCATCTAGCCGCTATCTGCTCCTTGCTGCATCCCGCCGCATCTAGCCGCTATCTGCTCTTTGCCGCATCTAGCCGCTATCTAGCCTCTATCTGCTCCTTGCCGCATCTGGTCGTTATCTGCTCCTGACCACTAGCTATTCTTGTTCCTGGCCGCTAGCTGCTCCTGACCACTAGCTATTCTTGTTCCTGGCCGCTAGCTGCTCCTGACCACTAGCTATTCTTGTTCCTGGCCGCTAGCTGTTCCTGTTTCTAGCCGCTATCTTCTCCTGGCCGCAATTATCTGTTCCTTGCCGCAGTTATCCGCCACTTGCCGCCAGTCTAGCCGCTCAGACCGCACCTTCAGTCCGCCACTTCCATGTTTGTTGTCATTGTTGTCTTGATTGTTGCTCAAACCGCAAGTGTTTCCCTCTAATCGCCTCTGAGCTTCATGGCGTCTTCTGATGTGCCTTCTCTTCTTGCTCGTGCGGCTATACCAGTTCCTGGGGTCCGTGATGAGATGCGGATCATCACCATCCTCTTAGTGGGAAGAAGAATTTTATTAAGTGGGTGCATTCTGTCTGTCGGGTTCTTCAGACTAAGGGTCTTCTGCATCATTTGACTAAGAACACCTCTTTTGCAACCACTGACGACTGGCTTCGTGATGATGGTCGTGTCCAGACTTGACTTCTCAACTCCCTGGATTGTGAACTCTACTGTATGGACATGTATCATGAGACATCCAAGACAATGTGGGGTGAGGTCCATTCCTTCTACTCCGACAAGGACAGTCTTCAACATTTATTTGACATCATCACAGATCTTCAATCTCTCGATTCAGGACGTGTTGCTGACTTAACCTCCTTTGTTGTGTGATCCAAGACTTTGGTTGAGGCCTAGATTCAGCATCAACCTCCTACTATTGATCTTGCTGCGCAGCGTGCTCAAAAATTGTTGGTATTGTCATGATGAGGACTTGTGTTCCGCCTCATCTTCACAGTGTTTGGGCCCAGATACTCTCTTCCTCCACTATTCTATGTCTCTCAGATTTTTCCTCAATGTTGTTGAACGTGACACCGCCTACATATGCTCCCGGACTTCCCTCTTCGGCTCTTCTCCAACACTAAGTTGTACCTTAACCACCTCCTCCCTCTACCCGAGGAGGTCGCTCTGGCTCCCGAGGGAGGGGTCGCAGCAGCCGGCCGAAGTTCAAGTGTACTTACTGTGGTAAGGATGGACATCTTGAAGCAATTTGTTATCGTAAACATGGTCTGCCTCCTCTGCATAATGCCTCTGTTGTTGCCGACATATCTTCGGCTACTCGTGCCGATATTGAAGCAATGCGTGTCAAGCTACAACAACTTCAAGGGTAACTCAACAGTCAGCCTGGCTCCGTCGCCTCAATCTCCAATGAAGATATTGTTTGTCTCTCCAATAGTTCACGCTGGATTATGGAATCTGGTACTACTCACCATATCACTTTGTTAAAACCACCAGGTACTTGGCATTTATGCATTCCAAGTTTATCACAATGACCAATGGTGACACCGCCCCTGTCTCCAGCTCTGTTGATCTGCCCCTCAGCCCTTCTATCTCTTCGCTCGGTTCTTCACGTCCCGGGCTCTCCTTTTAATCTACTTTATGCTAGTCGTCTCACTGAAAATCTTGATTGCTCTGTCACCTTTACATATTCTTCTTTTGAGATGCAGGATCGACAGACGCAGAATATCATTGGTAAAGGAATACTGTGCAACGGGCTCTACCTTTTCGATGTTTCTCCCACCATTCTCTCTTCTATCTCCTATGTAGAGTGGCATCGGCGTCTTGAGCATGCTCCTTTTCAAATTCTCAAGAAGGATCTTCCTGATCTACCTCTTCCAACATTTACCTGTGAGTCATGTATTTTTGGAAAACAACATCGTTCATCCTTTCTACCTCATTGTACTCGGAGCGTTGCTCCTTTTGCTTTAATGCATTCAGATGTTTGGGGCCCGTATAAAATCACTAATCTTTTTGGTTTTTGCTATTTCATTACTTTTATTGATGATTATACTTGTATGACGTGGTTATACTTACTTCGTGATTGCTTTGATCTTACACGTGTGTTCCGAATCTTTATTGAAACTCGTGCTCAATTTTCCAGCACCATTAAAACCATCCTTATAAATAATGCTCGTGAATACACCAGTCATGTGCTTAATGATCTCTGCACTGAGTTTGGGATTATCAATCATACCTCTTGTATGTATACTCTCCAACATAATGGTGTGGCTGAGCGCAAAAAATAAACATCTTCTTGATGTTGCTCGCTCCCTCATGTTTCAAATGCAGGTTCTCAAGGCTTATCAACACTTTGTCGTCTTCACGGCATGCTATCTCATCAATCATCTAACCTCGTCTGTTCTCAGCTATGCCACTCTTTTTAATCTTCTCTTTCCCTCTGCACCGCCCTTCCCTCTCACGCCTCAGACATTTGGTTGTGCAAGCTATGTCCATAATCATGGACCTTCCACTGACAAGCTTGCTCCTCGAGTAACCAATCATATGTTTGTTGGTTACTCTCATACTCAGAAAGGGTATGTGTGTTACTCTCCCACCAATCGCAAGGTTGTTGTGTCTGCTGATGTTACCTTTTTCGAAGATCAATCATTTTGTTCTCCTCTACCGACGTTGTTACCCCGCCCTGCCATCCCTATTACTTCTCTCCTACCACTTCTTCCAACCCCGGTTCCCGGCCCGAACAAACAACCTCTTCTTCATGTCTACACTCGTCCTTCTCGCTCTGACGCCCTTCCACAGTCACCTTCAACCTTTGGTACCTAGCGATCTGTTGATCCGGCTCCCATCTCCGCGGCTCATCCCACGGCTTATTTATCCTTACATCGCCTCTCCCCGACGCTTCTCAAATTTGCAACTTCTTTATCCTCCATCTCTATACCTAACATTGTGCAGGAGACTCTCCAACATCCGGAGTGGCGTGCGGCTATGGAAGAGGAAATGACTACCATTTGGGATAATCAAACCTGGGATCTGGTTTCTCTTCCTCCGGGGCAGCCTTGCGTTGGATGTAAATGGGTCTTTGTGATCAAACATGCTCCTGATGGGAATATTGACCGTCTCAAGGCCCGTTTTGTGGCTCGTGGATTTCCTCAGCAAGGCCTCGACTATGAGGAGACCTTTTCACCTGTGGGTAAACTAAACACAGTTCGTGTTCTAATCTTCTTGGTTGTACATCGTCAGTGACCCTTATATCAATTAAATATCAAAAATGTCTTTCTTAATGACAACCTACAAGAAACTATCTACATGCAACAACCTCTCGGGTTTGAGACTACGGGGGAGTCACAAGTTTGTCGCCTAAAGAAATCGATTTATGGTCTCAAACAGTCTCCTCGTGCATGATTTGACAAGTTTAGTAGGTTGTCCGTGATGTTGGATTTACTCGGAGCTCGGCGTACTTCTCTCTCTTTACTCGTCATCAAACAACAAGCACAGTTCTCTTAGTTTATGTCGATGATATTCTAATCACGGGAGATGATTCAAAAGGAACACAAATAATCAAGCCACACCCGAACTCGGTTTTTCAAACAAAAGATTTGGGAAATCTTTGGTACTTCCTTGGCCTAGAGATCGCAAGACGTCCTGATGGTCTTGTTCTATCGCAACGGAAGTACTGTCTTGACCTTCTTCATGATGCTGACTACTTTAAATGCAAGTCGATTGATACTTCTATGAATGTCAATCAAAAGTTGTGTTCATGCCTCTGACACCGATCTTCTTCTTCTAAATCCAAAGTATTATCGACATCTCATTTGATGTTGGGGTTGTCAGCTAATTCATGCATTCTCCACGGATGTCTCATCTTTAGGCTGTCAAACGCATCCCAAGATATTTGAAAACAGTCCCTGGACAAGGGATGGTATACAAAACATCTTTCTCTTCACCTCCAATGTTGGATGCTTATTCAGATGTTGATTATGCTGGCTCCTTGGAGGATCAGCGTTCCACAAGTGGATTCTGTACGTACTTTGGAGAACTCCTTGTTACTTGGCGCAACAAGATACAATCTGTGGTTACTGGCTTTTCGGTCGAAGCTGAATATCGTTTGATGACGTCTGTTTTATCTGAGCTCACATGGTTAGAAAGTCTCCTAGATGATTTGAGAGTCAAGCTTTCCTCGCCATCTACAAGGTGTGCACTACACAGATATAGAAAATGTTGTAAATAAAAGTAAAATAAGAATGCAACTCATGTTGCATCAATTCCCACGGGATTGAAAGAACTCGACCCCGTCGAGTATAAGATAGAACCTGCTGCAGAAGGATCCAAATGTCGACCCATTGTAGTAGATAGTGGGGCAAAGAAAGGACTAATCGTTGCAACACATGACCTGTAAGCACGCCCATTTTCCCAAAAAATGCAGGAAACCAATCTCTATTGAAAAATATAACTCAGGGATAATATCAACCATGGAGTTATGTTTTTCCAAAGATGCTCGCCAACCATCAGTTATAATTTCATGCATAATATATAAATGAACAGTCAAAATCAGAGCATCAAAGAAGTGCAAATCACAAATTGGGGAAGATGGTTCAAAAAATAGAATGTGGAGCAAGGAAGAGACAAAGACAAAAGTAAGCACAAACAACTTGTGGATTTATTAAATCATAGAGATTCTTACGCACTCGCGTGAGACACCTACAAGCGTTTACTAAACCAAGACCAATCAACTGAATGGCATCACCCATGAGAATCCGACTAGCACGACAAATTTTAAAACCGTTCACAAATTTACCATTTAAAGTCATCCTGAGGAATCCTTTAAAACGTGTGTCCCTAGTAGAAAGAAAAAAGTCTAAGTACCGACTTCATTCTCCTATTACGGCTAAGCTTAGAAAGTTTGGAAACAAGCTCGCTCGTAATCGTAGGACAGTGAGGTGAACCAAAAGTGTGATCGCCAAAAATAAAAACTATATAAGGTGAACCAAAAGTTTGATCGCCAAAAGTGTGTCTTACATCCAAGATGAAGGACTCTTCAGAGTCAAGTGCTTCTTTGTGAAGCGGAGTGCCACGAACTTAGTACTTCAACACTAAGTTTGTGCAGCACTTGGCTAAGCTTTCCACCAACTTCTGCTAACCAAGTAAGCCTTTCTTCAATGATGCAGCAGAAAGAAATTTTTTGATTAACCTTCTGAATAAAGTTACAAGACAGTTCGAGAGACAGTTGAACAAGTCATACAAAAAGATCAAGACATACAACATTCAATGCTCACAAGCACTCAACCCTCACAAGAGGAGACTCACTAACACAATAAGCTCCGAACACTCGATGATGGAAATGAGGAGAGATTTTCCCCTTATATAGGCCTCCACCCCTTTTTCCTCCAAAATCAAAGAAGAATCTAGATTTCTCCACATAAGGAGGAGACTAGATCATTTCATACGCTTCTACACTAGTCCACATCTCTCATGCATGATCTTTCTTCAGTATTCTAGAATATTCTCAACATATGTAGATTTATCTTAAACAATGGTCACGGGGCGAGTGAGTTGACATTGGCACCATGACATTCTCCCCCACTGAATCCATGTGTCGTCCTCAACGCATCCTTGTTTCACATTCTTGGTGCAGGTCTTATCGCAGAGAGGGTCACTTCTTGCCCGTGAACTCTCCTTATCGGCACTGGGTAGGTTGTCGGACCATCAATGAGGTGTATCTCAAATTTTGAGAAAATGACAAGATCTTTAAACAGATCAAGAAAATTTATCCTAATGACAATGTCATAATCGTCAAAGGGAATAACTTCGATGGGCACCTTACCCTTTCATCCTCCAATACGAACACCCATATTTGGAGCAAGACTAATAGTTCGCACTTCCTGAGAGGTAGCAAATTTGAGTCGTGTTGGCCTGAACTTGATTGGTAACTTCTCAAAACAAAATAATATTGTGCCACCGAGAAATCTCCTTATGCAAGATGAGCAATCTGAGACCGCAGTTAGTAGACTTGTGCATAGTTCCCTTGTCTATAGCAGATGGCATTTGCCTAATTCCAAATGGGCACTGCAGTATTCAGAAGAACGTAGGTCTAACACAGTACGGATCTATAGGTGGACCATGGACGCGATGACGCAAAGTCCTAACACTAGATGTCATGTAAACAATCACAAACAAATACAATAGAACAACGACCGTAACAATATGAGAAAAGATGCAAGTGCACACAACCCTGCGACATACACCTTAAACCTAATGAGAACATGAGTTATTCAATCATGTGATGAGTTCAAACGTGCAATTAATTAAACAATTAATTTTAAAATTCTCACACTTTTAATCTCTACTTCTCAATAAAGGGCAAACATTCATGTTTAGTAATTAGGCAACAATTGCAAAATTAATAGAGTGCACGAAAATTGAAATGCGAGGCGGATAAATTTGCACGTCAATAAAGAAATACAACAGCCGGATTAATTCAAGCCAAGTATTACAAGCAATATGAGATATTCGTGCAATGTGAAGAAATGAAGATTGGAAGTAAAAAATCTCACCAAGTATTTGATGTTGGTGGTGGTGGCTGTCTGGATGAGTAGACAATGTTATTTGGGGCAGAATTTGGGCTGGAAAAGAGATCAAGGTTGTTTAGAGGGACGGGAGGGGCTGGAGGAAGGTGGTAGAGGTTGGTAGAGGTTGGTAGAGGGTTTTTAAGGGTGGATTTCAGTGGGGGAAGGGTTGTGGAGGTAAAGTAAAGAGTGGCTCCTCCTAGGAAAGTTTACAAAAGTGTTGGGAGTGGGAAAAACATGAGGACAATGGTTATTCAAAGGGGTTTTGGGGTTTGGGGTGAGAAAGGTTGCAGGAGGATGGATGAGATTGGTAGAGGGTTTTGAAGGCAGTGGTAGAAGGTTGGTGAAGTGGAGAAGGCAGTATAAATGAAGGGGAGGGGCTGGTAGGGGCTTACATAGTCGGTGGAGGCTGGTGGAGGGTCGGGGAGGTGGAAGGTGTCGGTTGGGAGTCTTCCAGTGGGAGTACAAGGCGACAGGAAGCATGGAGAAGGTCAGGGAGGCGGTGGTTGGCGGATGGAACAACGGTGGAAGGAAGCGGAAAAGGCGTCATACCGCTGGAGGAAGAATCCTATGGCGTCGAACCATGAGAAAACCTTAGGCGTCGCACCGAAGGAGATGACCGAGCGGCTTCTCCTTTCAAAACTGTAACCCTAGATGCCCCAACATTTTGGTTGCTGGTAAAATATAAGGGGGAGTTAGGTTTAGAATATCTAATGGTCATGATCGTCCGATCCGATGGATATTTTAACATAACTCTCAAAATACAAGTCCAACAAAATAAAATAAAATACATTAAAATGTGAAAAATCGTGATGAACGCGATGACGGTCTTTGATCATCCATCCGAGGGTCCAAAAGTCGGTTATCGGTGTTATCATCCTCATACACGCCGCTTCTACTGCACTGTTGATATAACTTTTCGTAAGGGGGAGTCATATTTTGGTCCTCGACAGGGGGAGACGGATAGTAATATTGACGGGACCCTCGACTCTCCTCTTCTGATAATTGCTTCTCCCCATATTCCTCCTACACCTTCCCGTATTTCTTCATGTACTGCTCAGGGTCGTCCTCAAGTGACTCGTCACGCTGTGTCGGAGTGTCCATGGCATTCTCTAAGTGATCTAAGCAAAGGTTCACCTCGGTAAGATCATGACGCACATCGTTAAACTGGGCACCTAATGCGTCAAAACGGTCTAGGACAAGGCGTTGAAATTCAGCAAAAGCAGCGCCCGAATTCGAGCTCGTTGGGCGGTCGTCGGTGACTTGAGGCTCTACCATGCTTTCTCTAAATTTTTTGACAAGGGTGAGTGAAAGGGTGACACGCTAATCCAAACCTATATGCGATGTGATGATCAATTTTTTGACAAATAACTGTAAGCAATGAGAACTCCGCACCACACGGATATTAAAATAGAACAAGCAAATATTTATTTTAGCAATATTATAATGGCTTTCCTCTGCTCAGAGGGACAAAGCGAAGCGCGCAGCGAATATCTCCTCCTGCAAGTTATTAGGGCACCAAAACAAAATTCTACAAACAGGAATCACAGCAAACTATAATAAATCACCCAAATGAAAATGTTGAATCAAAGAGTACAATACTGCAAGAGCTCGCAAGTAGAGGGCTGAACCGAGACACTGAAGATTTGGAGGGTCGGATGTGTGGATCGGCAATCTGAGATGGAACCGGCGGCGTGAAAACGAGGGGGGTGGCTGTCCTTGGCGGTAAACGGCGAAAATGGACAATAAAACGGTGGATCCGGCCACGTATGAGTAGATCCGGGCTGGGGGAGGGTAGATTCGATGTGTAAGAGCGGATCCAGACAAAATCGGCAAGTAAGAGTGGTGGGAATAACGGATCGGGAGGCTATAACCCTAGATCTGGACGGATCTAGAATTTTAGGGCTGTTAGGGTGGTGGATCCACTGAGGGGAATGAGAGGAATGGCCGGCTAGGGTTTTGGGTGGTTTTCCAGGCAGTGGGGAGGGTAGTAGGGTGGTCGGCTAGCTGAAAGGCAGCAGTGGGGTGGTCGGCTTGAAGGGGGGTAAGTGGTGGTTGCGGGTAGGGGTTGGAGGAGGCCGACGGTAAGGTGGTTTGGGGCTGGCGGCGGTGGGCCTGGGAGTTGCAGGCCGGCGGGTTGTGGGGAGAGCAGCCGGCGGCTGGGTAAAGAGGAGAGAGGGGTGAAAAACGATGGTGGGGGTAGGGGTTACCTTGGGGAGGATTTCGGAGGCCTAGGAGTCGTCACTTAAGGTTCCATGGCGTCGGCACCGGGGATGGATTGCTGGAATCCGGGAATGAGTGTTCTCCAAATTCTGCAATGGTTCAATTAATCAATTCAGCCATCTAGCCTCCTATTTATAAGAAAAGAAAAGCTAGGGCTTCCCCATCAACGACTATGATTGGCCGGTGGGTTCGGCCCTTAAAATACATCAATAATAAACTGAAAAAAAATAAACTAATATAATTTTTTGACTCGCAGCGACGTCCCGGACGCAACTGCGGAGTCCGATCGGCGATCCAATCAAGTCTTCCTGCGCGAATAAATGAACGTAGGTCCCGCCTTGCGGCGAACCCCTCCAGGTGCATGATTCGATGGATTCCCATCACATACTCTCGCAGACCTTGTACCACTGAGCATGTACAGTCCGTGGATGTCCAACCATTGTCGGTGTCCTCTCCTGCTCCAGATTCAGATGATGACCTCCATGTTCCCCTCGCTCCGCTTAAAGGTAATATTGATGGCACTAAATACCCCATTGTTAATTATATTTCTTATCATCACCTCTCTCATGCTCACAAAACTTTTATCTCATCACTTTCCTCTATTGTGCTTCCTAAGACCTATCAGGAAGTTGTTCAGATACCTGAATGGAAACAGGCTATGGAAGAAGAGATGAGTGCTTTGAAATTTTTTTTAAATATGGCAACTTGCGAGTCTTCCCCTGGGAAGCAAACTGTTGGA
Organism: Platanthera zijinensis; assembly: GCA_039513925.1. Taxonomy (NCBI): domain Eukaryota; kingdom Viridiplantae; phylum Streptophyta; class Magnoliopsida; order Asparagales; family Orchidaceae; genus Platanthera; species Platanthera zijinensis. The sequence goes on along the minus strand of CM077081.1, from coordinate 20,222,371 downwards.
TCGCGATGGATTTTCTCTACTAAGCATAATCAAGATGGGGCGGTGGAGCGGTATAAAGCGTGTTTGGTCGCTCAAGGGTATACCCAAACCCAATGAATTGACTCTCAAGAAACATTTTCCCTTATTGCAAAAATATGAATTCTATTTGTGTGATCCTCTTATGTTGCATGTCTTGGGTGGGAGTTACAACAACTTGATGTCAAAAATATCTTCTTGCATGGTGATCTGGAAGAAGAAGTCTACATGACTATCCCACTTGGATTTACTAAAGGAGGGTCCAACAGAAAGGTTTGTCATCTGCAGAAATTCCCATATGACCTGAAACAATCCCTTGAGCCTGGTTTAGACGGTTTAACAAAATCATGCTACAATTAGGTTATACTCAAGGACAGGTTGATCATACTCTCTTCATCAAGAGAAGAGGAACTCAAATATCGATACACACTATATACGTGGATGACATCATCATTATAGGAGATGACCTGGAGGAAATCATACACTTGAAAAAATAGTTGGACAAAGAATTTGAAGTCAAATATTTGGAAACGTTGAAATACTTCTTGAGGATTGATGTAGTAAGGTCTCGTCAAGAAATCTTCATCTCTCAGAGAAAGTATACCCTTGATCTTTTGGAGGAAATTAATATGCATGGGTGTGCTCTTGTGGATACACCTATTGAGGCTAATCACAAGATTAATGTTGATACTAGAGGGGAGAATGACACAAAGTGGCCGCCACATGTATTATTAGTTTATGTTAGCTCATGGGCATTTTTGTAATTTTTATTTCCCCCACTCACCTATATATATATATGAGTGGCAGTCCCTTTAGAAGGGGACTTTTGACAGTATAGATTATTGGCTCTCTTGGAGAGTGGAGTGTTAAGGAGCTCAGCCTCCGGATGCTTGGCGGGAATTGGTTCTCGATTGTATCGTTTAATTGTTTAATGAAATGCAATTTCCGTTTTGCTATCAACTAGTCCGACCTGTCCTTGATTATGGTTCTGTCGAGCCCTAATTCCTCCTCGCCTCCTTCCATTTTCGCGAACCAGACCTCCGCCACATCCGATGATCCAGCCATGTCTGCTCTCTACTCCAGTGTGTCTGGTTTTGCATGCCTTGCACGCATCGCTTCCCTGTTCGATCTGCCGGCTCCTTTGATCGCCGCTTCGCCAGGGCTCCGTTCCGCCTCGTTGATCCGCTCACCGCGCACGACATTCCAACATCGTCGACCGCTTCTAGCCTCGTCTCTGCGATCGATCATCCCTTCCGCCGAATTCTACTACCATTCCATCATCGCCGACTACTGCCAGCCTTGTCTTCCCCGAGTCCAGTGTCGTCAGCCTCCGCCAACGCCTCCTCCACCTTGCTCCACAACCAGTCGCTCCTTCCAACAACTCTGGTTGATTCCATAGGCTTCCAGCGGCCCTCTAGCTTCTTCACCGCTGTCCGGAGATCCTCCTGTGGCTTTGCGGCCTTCTAGCGGCCGCATCTCCTTCTCGCTGCCTTTCTTCGTGTCCGGCCATCCTCCTACAGCTATCACTGCCTTCCGGTGGCCCTTGCCGCTCCTCCTAGCTGCGATTCATGCCCAAAACTTGAGTCAAGGCCCTCCACACCGACAAGAACACCTCCACCATGGCAACCTCGGACTCTCAGTGTATGGATCACATCGAAGCCTAATTGGCGGACCTCGCACTCCTTCAAGAACTTACCGCGGCAATTAATTCACCTTCGGCCCCTCCACCGCCACTAATTCAACCCATTCCTACCCACATGGGGTTTTTGCACCCCACGTTAGACAGTGCCCCGACCCACATCCGCTGGATTGAGATTTCGATGTTCGACGACACAGAACCTCTCGGGTGGATCGCTCGCGCCGAGCAATTCTTCAACCTGCAAGCCACCCTGACGACCTGAAGGTCCCCCTCGACACTATTTATATGGAGGGCTAAGCGCTCCATTTGATGCGTCGAATGCGCCAGCGGGTACCGAACATTTCCTGGCCCACCATGAAGGAGAAACTCCTCTGCCACTACGACAGCCTCCAGGCGGGTAACGCCTTTAAGCGTTTCAGCTTCGTCTGCCAGTCTGAATTTGTGGCAACCTATATTGACGAATTCATCATGATCGCTACGCATGTTCCCGACCTGGCCCCCGACCACTACTTGGGCTATTTTCTGACGGGTCTGCACCCCCACCTCTGTGCGTGTCTTCGGGTCCACAACCTGACTACTCTCCCGCGCAATGGGACAAGCTAGGTGTCTCGATGAGAAACTCTAGCCGCTGCCACTACCACCACCTCTTCCGTTTGTGGACCCTCTGCCCCCATCTGGGCCCCAGCTTCTGACTCTGCATCCGCTTCTGCCAGCTCCACGGCCACCAGCCCCCCGGCAGCCTCAAAAACCTGTCTTACCAACAGCGGGAAGAACTTCGCCGCATGGACCTCTGCTTTTGCTGCCAGCAACCGTTCGCGCCCACCCACGCCTGCCCTCTCAGAAACCTACGTAAATTGTTGGGAGCTGAAGATACTGATCTTGACTCCAGGGAACTGGATCCGCTAACGCTTTTTGACGACCCATTTGACCCTCGACCTTGAGGACAAGGTCGCTTTTCCAGAGGGACGTAATGACAGGAAGCGGCCGCCACATGCTATTATTAGTTTATGTTAGCCCATGGGCATTTTTGTAATATGTATTTCCCCCACTCACCTATATATATATATATGATGGTAGTTTCTTTAGAAGGGAACTTTTGAAAGTCTAGGGTATTGACTCTCTTAGAAAGTGGAGTGTAAGGAGGACCCAGACTCTGAATGCTTGACGGGAATTCGTTCTCAATTGTATCATTTTATTGTTTAATGTAATGCAATTTTCGTTTTGTTATCAAGAAAGTTGACATCTCAAGGTACCAATGGTCGGTTAGGAGACTTTTACACTTATCTCATACTCGCTCTGAAATTAAGTATATCGTGGGTAGCCTAAGTAGATTCATGAACTCCTCCACAACTCACCATCAGCAAGCTGCATATCGGGTATTGAGATACTACAAGAAGTCTTCAGGACGTGGGATTCTGTTCTCTGCAAACCAACCTTAAAAATTGAAGTATTTACAGATGTTAATTGGGCTAGTAGCCAAGAAGATAGGAACTCTACTAACGGGTATTGCTCCTTTATGGGTAGAAATCTAGTATCGTGGAAAACAAGAAACAGAATGTTGTTGCTCGCACAAGTGCCAAAGTGGAGTATAGGGCTATGGCACAAAGAGTATGCGATGGGTTGTGGTTGAAGACAATTCTCCAGGGTATGGGACTCCAAGTGAACAAACCTGTTACTATCTATTGCGACAACAAAGTTGTCATCAATATTGCTCACAATCCGGCTCAACATGATAGGCGAAACATGTTAAAAGTTGACCGACATTTCATCAAAGATCACCTAAACAAGGGAAATATTTATACACCATTCGTGAATTCTCGTGATCAACCGGCCAACGTCTTCACCAAAGGATTAATCTATGACAACTTTATGGATGATACAGTCAAGTTGGGAATGATTGATATATGCTCTCAACTTGAGGGGGAGAGTTAAATATATGTATTCTATTTTTTAGGTTGTTATATGTCACATGATATGCCACGTGTGTGGAGCCTTATATGTGTATGCTTTCCTTGAGTTAGGGTTAATGAGAACACATTTCTTTTGTCGTCTACTCAGGTCCCCCAGGCCTGGTCTAGGCTCAGGCCTAACCAAGCCCAAACCTAACTAAGCTAAAATCAGGCAGATCTGGGCCATTTCTGCACACCTAACTTGCCCTTCGCTACATAACTTTCAATGAGGATCTTTTGCAATAAGGGAATAAAATAGCACATCAAAGAAAATAAACTAGATTCATAAAAGCAAGGATAAGATTAAAACATATCTGAATATATTCAAAATAACATTTAAGAAATGCTCCATAAATAGCATTAACACTTGCCACAGCAGCAGGAAAGATTCATTAATATTTTTTGTTTTTACTACCAATTGAAAAGAGAAAAATAGTTAGTAAACTACAACTTTCCAACCTATCCCTTTTAGAGATAAATAGTTCTATATTTCTAAAAGTATAAAATAACATTGAATAAAAAGGCTACAAATTACATCATCCTAAATTTTGATGAAACAGAGAGTATTACATCAAGGATTTACAATCTTAAATTGAAAACAAAGAGTTTAAAGGTAACATGAAATTAACCTTTTAGATGAGAGCCTAGAAGACTTTCTCTGTGGCTGAGAAAATATGCTCGAGGATTGTGTTCCCCTGCAACTAGTAGAGGGAAGTACCTGTTCACCATTATCAGCAAGCATCCAGATAACTTATCTAAAGATAAAAATTTGTTAGCTTGTGAATGCATCCGTAGTTCTTGTACCTTTCTATGCATTTGAGATCTAATTTTCTTCTGTAGACTCTTGTACTTGGCACTTCTTATAAGGCTCAATTCCTCCACGAATGCAGTATCTGTCTGAGAGTTCTATGATTTTGCATTTGCAAGCAAACATTGATATTTAGTGGAAAAACAAACGATCAGTACAAGCTAACCTTGCTAGCATTTGTTCCTGTGAACAGGAGAGAATAAATAGAAGGGGTTGAGATCAAGCCTTATCAATTGGTCAGATAGCTTGGACCAATATAAAGCATAAAGATAACAGATTATATTAAAAAAGTAAGTCAAGGATCAAAATCTAGACTTATCATTTGGCCATATTAAGCTTAAAGATGTCAGTTGATAACAAAAAGGTTAAAGAAAATAGACAAATCACCACTTCAAATAATCTAAACCAAATAAAACCACAGAGAGTAAGAGGGGAGGGAACATTTCTCAACCCTAAACCTAACTTGAGGAGGGGGGAAGAGAAACTAAGAGAGACTAAAAGGGATTAGTTCATTGCTTGTCTTCTTTATTACAGAAGGGGTCCTTAAATAGAGAATACACACTGCTTTTACAATTAGGTCAATATACTCAAACCGACTATAACATATGTGAAAGTATAAAAATACAGACACGACAATTTGGACCATATAGTCGGAGCGACTACAAACCTTCTTGAAGTATGATAACATAAGACACAACAAAAATTATAAAGATACAATACACGGCATTTAAATTAACATAACAATGGGTCATCTGGACCCATAACACCTCACTTATCTTTCACTTTGAGCTTCTAATGTGTCATCAAGCGGAAAGGCTCCGGCAAGTTCACGGTTGACATGAACGATGGTAATGCTATCGCGTGCGGGAGAAGGGGACTTGCATACAAGTAGAACCAGTGATCACAGTGTGTAGTGGCAGTGATCACGGCAACTGGGTGTTTGAAGTCAGGTTACTGCAGATGGCAAGGGAGACAGATGAGAGTGCATGATAGTAACCATGGTGAACAGGAGTGGCAGTTCTATCTGGGGAGCAACCGTCGTACGTAATGGATCGAGAGTGACCGAAACACATGATGCCATACTAGTTAGAGAGAGTGGAGGTCGCGAGAGTTGTTGAGGTATCTTGCTAAACAAGAACAGCAAATGGCAACAGTTGGGTGGCAACTGAACTGGCCAAAATATCAATGACCTGTACTTGATCGGGAAAAATCATTGAACATGAGATGGGTGGTTAGATGCGTTGTTGCGTGACTATAAAGAAAACGAGTACTGCAATTAGCATGACCACTACTGTAGACATCGCCCGACATGTCGGCATAAAGGTTTGGGAGCTAAAACGACGCGGAATCGTTTTTTTAGCCGTAACAGTTTGAAAAAATGGGCTGATCCAAAAAACCGGTGAATATCGGTTTTTTTATTCTATTTTATTTATTTATTTATTCGGTATTTTGATTATTTTAACCTCCCCCCTCCCCCCCCCCCCCCCCGTTCAATTTATTACGAGCAGTTCTCCTTCCCTAGTCCTCCTTCGCGCTCTCCGTTGGTACTCTCCCTCGTCTCTCTCGCGCTCGCTAGTTGTTCTCTCTGGTTCATTCTTCTCCATGCCGATTGTTCTCCCTGGTGCTCACTGGTTGTTCTCTCTGGTGCTCTTGATTCCCTCAGCCGGTGCTCTCGCTCTTGTTGTTCTCTCTTCTCTCTGGTGCTCTCGATGTCCTAGTTGGTACTCTCAATTTCCTAGCTGGTGCTCTCAATCTCTCGGGCTCTCGACTTTATATGTTGATGCTCTTGATTGGTACATTCTTCTCTCTGCCTCTCCCTCCCAATCTCTCGCACTGCATTCTTCTCCCTACCTCCCCTTTCATTCTCTCGCTCTACATTTTTTGTTTTGTCGTGCTTTGCTGGTTCTGGTTTCTTTGCTGCCTTATTGGTTGTAGTTGTTGTAGCATGGTGGTTGTTAGAATAGGTTGCCTTGCTGCCTTATTGTCGGATTTCCTTGCTGATTGTGGTTGTAGCATGGTGGTTGTTAGAATAGTTCTTTGCTACCTTGCTGCTTTATTCTCTTGCTGCCCTGCTACCTTGTTATAGCTGGTGGATGTAGTCAGTTGGTCGTAGATTGGTGGTTGCATTGCTCCTTGCTTGGTGGCTGGTTGTTATTTTTATTTGGCCCGTTTATGATTTTGTTGGTCAACAAATGATTTGAAATACCCATATTAGTAGTTATTTATCCAACTTCCTTTTGCAATTGATGATGCATGTATATCAAACTTCATTTTCTAGTTGTCATGCTGCTTTGTGCCTTTTGATAAATAAAATGTTGGATGCTTTGTTCAAATACTAGTATTAATACTTTGAATGATAATTGGGTAATAGTTTGCTAAGATGTTTTGTTGGATACTTTGAAGGAAATTGGATGTTTTGTTCCTTTCGATACTTGGGTTCTCTACTTTGAAAGATAATAATAACTTTGTATGTTAGTATACCGCGGATGATGCAAAATGTTGTTGGATAAATAAAATGTTGCGTGAATAATTTGAAAGATGACTGAAGATCTAACGATCTAATGAAGTTATGAGGGTTTTTTTGATGTTAACGATATATACGAAAGATCCTTCTACGCAGGATCACATTAGTGTTGAGCTTGATCTTTACCAAATACCAGCAAGAGTTATTTGGTAAAAATATGGCAAACACACAACTACAAAATCCCAACTTAAATACCAGCAAGAGTTATTTTTATTAACTTTAATTTTTAATAAAGTATTATGTATAATTGAAATGTATTGTCATTTTAATTTTCACAGTATATTGGTGGAGACTTAACGACGTCGATACGTCACGCCTTAAAACTATGGCTATGAAGATTTTGAGTCTGACTATATCATCTGGCTGAGCAAGGAACTAGAGCACCTTTAAAATGGCATGTATTAATTTAGTTTTTTAGTTAAACATAAATATTCTATTATATGATTATATGCATTATTTAACATTTTCTTTTAATTTTGTAGACACATTCTAAGAAGAGGAATAAACTCGACAGCAAAAGATTGAACGATCCAGTATTTGTAAAGTTCAATACTTTATTGAAGTCAAAATATTCAGACACATCTCAAAATTCATTGAAACTAAGAGTTTAGTTTTGGGAAGATACAAAAGTGAATTGTGAATGTTAACCCTAAAGAGGACAAAAATGAAGATGGTGATGATGAAATCTTTCCTAGAGAGGGGTTGACATGAGCGCAAATTGGCAATATAATCGACATTGATCGTGATGAAAGGAGACCTACTAGACTAACTACAAGCAAATAAGTGGCAGTTAGTTATCAAAGAAAGAGAGAGAAAACTATATGAGGTGGACGAGACAGATCTAAAGGGTTCATCAGATGATGAATATATTCTATCTACTCTACCGACTATAAATGAGTCTGTAAGCGATGAAAAATGAGCTATACTTGAAATTTAATTTTTAAAATTTTAATGTAATAGAAATAATTTATAGTTGCAGTTTTCTTAAAATTACTAGTTTAAAAAAAAAATTATCAATAAATATTTTATGTTAAATGCTACAAATAGCTTTTAATATTTATAAGTTCAATAGGTTGTAAAATAGTTAATAATGTGATATGTATAAAATAAACATTTAATTATATATATTATTAATTAAATATTAAAACCTGATATATGGAATATCTCTGATATATCCCCTGATATATATGACAAAAGATAGGGCACAATGGCGACAATGGATCCATATAACCAACCCCACTATAGTGGGATAAAGGTTTGAGTGTTGTTGTTGCTGTTGTATATCCCTCAATATATAAAAAACCGACATGAAAACTCAAATCAACGTGTCTCTGACATCCGATATCTGCAACGTCTGGCATGACATAAAATATTTGTGATGACGTGTACACAATTGTCATGTTTGTTGCAGCCTCCAAATATTTTTTTTGCCATCTTGGTTTCCATCTCAGTGCGGACGTGAGAGGCACATAAGAAGTCTTAGTTTCTCTATGATACCAACATCGCGTATGCCGCACCCCTTAAGGAGGCATGCAACTTCATATGCCTATGAGACTTCTCTTTTGGCAAATTAAGTAATCAATTAATGAATCAATGCCTTAATCCAATAAAAGATTAATCAATTAATTAATGGCTGAAAGGAATTTCCCAGTCTTGTCTTGGCATGTCTTGAAAAGTATGAGTGCTTTAGTAGGAAACATGTTGATGTAAAACACAGCTTGTAAGGCATGCGGCATGAGACTGATGTCTCTCTCGAATGTTCCACTGGAACGGAGAAAATCGCAAAGATGTGTTGTACTGTTCTTGAAACGACAGGTCTTCAACTAGGATTTGTAAGGAGGTGGGCTTCTCAATCCTGATGGAAGCAAAGAAAAAGAAGGGAAATGATGGCTAGAGAGCATCTCCAAACGATCACGCTAGGGCTTCACAGAGGTTGCGCAGGAAGACGCTGAAGGCGTACAGTTGTTGAAGCGAGGAGGCACGCATGCGTGTTGAGGTGCAAGCTAGAGAAGTTTGTTGTACACATTGGAGTTGACTTGAAGGCACTCCATTGAAAAAGCTCTGCTCATCTTTTTGGGAAGAACCAAGGTCGAACGATGATCTGTTGGCTCAACGAGATAAATTTCTAGAACATCAAGGACATGTGACTGGCGATAGGATGTCTTTGTCGAGCGGAAATGTGTCGTCTGGGAGTTCTCATGATTTTACTGATAAATACAAGCTCTGAAAAAAGACAAGTTGGAAGGAGTGACATTGATTGTTTGCTGAAGAGAGCAAAATGACAGAATGGCTCTTATACCAAGTTGTTACGGACTTCCTCATAGTGGGTCGGTATCTTGTTGGAGAGGTGGTGAAGAAAATGGGGATACAAGGGCGCCAAACTCAACCTAATTTGAGGAAAATATGGTATAACATGAGGAGGATGGGGAGAGGAGAAAAATTAAGAGAGATTAAAAGTGATTAATTCATTCTTTGTCTTTTACATGACCCAAAAAGTCCTTAAATAGATAATTCCTGACGTTTTTTTACGATAAGGTCAGCAAACTCAGACTGACCATATCATACGCGAAAGTATAAGAACATAGAAATGACAATTTTGTTCATATACTCGAACCAATCACAAACATATACGAAGTATAATAATATAAGACACAGCATGAATTATAAGGATACAAGACAACATTTAAATTAGCATACAAACAATGAGTCGTGTTGACACATAATAGAGCGCACTCGATTAATGACGCAACCCAAGATTGCATCTCTATTTCATTTTATTTACAGTATTTTTATTTTTGTGGTGCACGTCTTCACACATTTTATATAGTTTTCATGTATGTTGTATCGTGCACATTCACGCAATATCGTTCGGCTTATTGGTGTGACTGGCCAACAAGATCATGGATGAACAGGTCCGGCAAATTAGGACAAGTGTTAGTACAGGCAAGCAAGCAAGATATTTTTAAAAATTTAAGATGAGAATGCTTATGTGGATGTGTGGACACATGAGATTGGATAAAATTAGGAATGAAAGTATCAGGGATAAGACAGGAGTAGCACCAATTGCAGAGAAGATGCGAGAAGCTCGTCTAGGATGGTGTGCACACGTACAAAGGAGAACATTAGAGACACATGTTAGGCGTTGTGAGAGTCTAGTCACTAGGCATGTTAAACGAGAGAGGGGTAGACCAATAAAGACTTGGAATGAAACTGTAAGGAAAGACATAATGTACTTGGGCATTAGTGAGATTATGACAAAAGATAGGCCACAATGGCGACAAAGGATCCATATAGCCGACCCCACTATAGTGGATAAAGGCTTGAGTGTTGTTGTTGAAGTATGTTATATTATTTAAAAATTTGTAATTCTAAAATTAAAATTACTTTCAGAATTATTTTGATGAGGTCATACCTAAGTTTAGGTTGACCTTTCAAGACTTCCCATATTCATTAAAACCTTTTAAACCCCATTTAATGCAATGCCCCACTTTATATTCTTATGAAACCTAAACTCATTTATTACTTCAGTCGGCCACCATAAATATGTTAAGAAGAAAACTGATGGCTATATTTGGAAACTCCCCTCCTCATCTTTTAAATACCTTGATTGCATCCATTAAAATCCAAAAAGAATCTTTTTTCTAAAAAGTAGCTGGCCCCCCTTCCTAAAAAATCAGACTGGAGAAATCGAGAAGCAGAACATTGTCGTTCCTACTTCTCAGCATTCCAGTCATCCCAGCACTGAAGACCCGCTCCCCACCTACTCCAGACAAATCACGGGCCCTATCGATTCCAATAGGGGAAAGGAAGACCTACGGCGACTCCTTTCCACGCCACCTCTGTTAGTTCAGCCGAGCGTATGCAGCTCACGACACCTCCCAAGCCCGCAACACATCCCTGTGTACCTTCTGACAGGTTCAAGGATCCCTGGCACCGCCCGTCAGCGCCCTCCACACATCCTTCGTAGCTGCACCACCGCCCATCCTCACTGGAACAGAAGCAACAACATTGTCCCTTGCTCCTACCTGAAGGCCGACCGAACTCATGCGTGTCTTTCTCCTTCCACTCCACCTGCGTGCCTTTTTGCTTCATTTCTTCATTGTAGCAATAGCCCTATGATGTCCCTCGCCTTTCTCATGGATCGACTGCTATTAGAATAATGATATGCTTAATTTAATGACCTAAAATTCAGAGCTTGCTTTCCTTGCTTAACATTGTTAACTGTTTAGCATTATTTCTCTTAATATATGTCTTCTCGCCGAAACGCTGGTAGAAAAATTAAAACGTAAGGGTGAACTGTGAACGAACGTTGGATGTTTATGCGTGTTTCGTAACGCAAGGGAAATTATCTATTGATATTGCTCGTGTCCATTCTTCCCAGTGTTAATTTGACATTGATCTCAAGTTTATTTGTTTACAATCAATTTTCGAGACTTAGTATACATCAATTAAGGAGATTGTTAGGACCATGTCTTTAGGCCTAAATTTTTATAAGTGGGTATGCTTGAGTGAATGAAGATATATTCGATCAATATCCCATGCATTTACAGTCCAAGGAGTTTAATTATTAGTCGTGAATGGTCTCCTATCAAATATTCTGAGTAGAACAAATCGGAGAAGTGCTTTTTCAAGAGGAAAATAACTCATTCACTGGCATAGGACATACAATGTCAGCTCAGCTGAATGGTTCATTGGAGCGAAAAATGAACACCGGTGATTCAAAGGTTCTAGACATAACTGACAATAAGTTAGAGGCAAGATAAGCCCATTAGATGATTCGCAAATTTTAGTCTAACATGCAGAAGTGTGATTGAGATACATGATAAAATTTTAAAATTTTGAGTTTGGATAAGCAAGCTTAGGCAAGCTCATGGTTTTGATAACAAGGAGACTAAACTTCAATTAATGAGTACTTGGTCCAATATAGTGGTCATAGTATTTATGTGTTAAAAATCAAAGCATTCAACCTAAAATCAAGTGATTGTAAGTGGAGGGGTTCAAGGTCTATATTAAGAACATAAGACTACATATTATATATCTTTAGATGTGAATATATATATATATAAGAACCTGAAAACTTTATTTTACAAATAATTTTCTTAATGAGACTAGTATAGATAATCTATTTATTTGATCAAGTGGTTTTATAAGTTAATTAATTTATCTATTATTAATTTCTTAAAATCTAAATCCATTTCTACTCCACAGATTCGAGCAATTATTTATAATTGTGAAAATTGGTGGTTGAGAATCACTGGTTCTTTTGAGGAGAGAGTCGATAGAAGAGTTAAGGGTCTCTTAATTATTTGATAGAGATAAATAGGATTCCTCTCCAATTTCAGTTTTGATGATGACTCGCCAAAAATCGTCTCTATGTTACCTCACCTGCGTTCTTTGCTCAGTAAAGTTAGGGCTTCGCATAACCAATCTCCTAGGTGGTGGATTTTGATTCTTTTTGACGTAGGATGAATCTATAGGCGGCGGATGAACGATGCTCCAATCCTACATGCAATGCAAAGTCCAACGAATAAATTAAAAATCATCAATAAATAATTTAGGAAATTGTTATTGGTACCGCATAAATGGATATCCGCACCCATAAAGTTATAGATTTAAGCTTATTTTTAAAAAAACAAATCTTATATTTGTATCCAAGCCCTTCTTTCTCTCAACCATGCCCTGAACCCGCCCTCGCGGAACCCTCACCCCTCTCTTCCATCGCAGTCATTCGCTCGTCGACGTACTTCATATCGTCATAGCGTGAGAGTCTCCTTCCTCGATCTTCTTTGCTGCACCAGAGCTCGGCATGCTCAATCCAAGGCCCGAGCTGCTTGGAGCAAGGGTTAAAGGCTTCTCACATCAGAGAGAGGGAGAGAGAGAGGAATTTGGTGACTGGAAGCAAGGGTTAACGGCTCTATTTGGGACTGTTGTTTTGTCCCTGTTTCCGCCGCAAGGAGCGGATGGGAGGAGCTTCGTTTTTTACTGTTCGCCCAAGGCCCGAACTTCTCCAGACGAGCAATCCCCAAAAGCCATGCCCTAATAGCCTGGTTTCTACCCGCTTGCGGTTTCCCATGCGGTTAACTCTCTTTCTAATTGCGGCTTCCCGCGCGGTTAAGTTTTTCTAGCCGCTCCTCCCTCTCTCTCTCTCTCGTGGCTTCCACCTCTTCTTCCTCTCCTCTTGGCCCCCCCTGTTTTTATAGGACTGTCTCTGACAGGTGGGGCTTTTTCCCTCCTCCCTCTATCCGCGCGGTTTCCTCTCTACCCGTGCGGTTTCTCTCCCTGCTGTCTTTCTCGCACGGCCTCTCTGTTTGCTTCTCTAACCCGCTGCATTGCCTTTCTCGCACAGATTCTCGTGTGATTCTCGCAAGCCCTCTAGCCGCGGCGAGCTCTCTAGCTGCAGCGAGCTCTCTAACCGCTGTGTGGCTTCTCTCTGTGCCTTACCCGCGCGGTTTCTCTCTTGTTCTACTTGCGCGGAACAGTGCGGCCTTCTACCGGCCTGCGGCCTCTTTAACCGCTGCGAGCTCCGCATCTAGGTCGCGACATCTTCCCTTGCTGTTGGTGTACTCACCCTGACCGTGCGGACTTCTCGTGCGGCCTCTTCGTTGGTTAGCCACTTCGGCTTCTATACCCGCTGCGGACTCTGCAATTTGGTCGCGGCATCTTCTCTTGTCGTTGGTGTTTTGCCACCGAGACCGTGCGGCTTTCCCGGCTCTCTAATCAAGGCGGCTTCCCCGGCTCTCTAATCAAGGCGGCTTCCCCCGTCTACCCGCTCCGTTTCCTTGGTCGCGGCCACTTCTGTGCTTGGCGTCGAACCCTTGCCCCCCATTCTGCGTGGTTTTCCTGTTAACCGCTCGACCTTCTCTTGGACTACCCGCGCGGTTTCTTTTCTAGCCGCTGATCCTCTTGCCGCCGGACTAGCCTCCTAACCGTGTGGACATGGGGTCTTCTCTTGACTCTACCGGACAGGCGGCCTCCTCTTCTGTTGACCGCCCGACTCTTGCTCCTGAACTTCGGGATGAACTGCGGATTACGACTATCTCGTTAGCCGGGAAGAAGAACTTTATGGAGTGAGTGCACTCGGTTTGTCGTGTCCTTTAGTCCAAAGGCTTCCTACATCACTTGACTCAAGCTGCTTCCGCTCCTCCTACTGACGACTGGTTGCGCAATGATGGTCGTATTCAGACCTGGCTTCTCAACTCCCTTGATGGAGAACGTATCGCATGGCCATGTATCATGAAACGGCCAAAGCGATGTGGGATGAACTTCATTCCCTCTATTCCGGGAAGGATAGTCTATAGCACTTGTATGACATCATCACTGATCTTCAGACCCTTGATGTTTGCGGGGACACCGATCTCACATCCTTTGTTGCTCGGGCCAAAACTCTGGTTGAAGCATGGATTCAACATCAACCTCCTACGACGGATTTTGTTGCACAACGTGCTCAAAAATAAGCAGTTGGCGTCGCCATGATGATGACTCGTGTGTCACCGCATCTTCAGAGTATTTGGGCTCAGATCCTCTCCTCTGCTGCTACTCCATCATTATCGGATGTATGTTCCATGTTGCTCAAGGTCTCACCACCTCCTAATAGTTCTGGACATCCGTCATTGGCTTTCCTTCAGCAAACTTCTGCGCCCTTACTGCCCCTTCCACCTTCTGCTTGGGGGGGGGGGGGGGCGTACCGGCTCTCGCGACCGAGGTCGGGGAGGCCGACCACGACCAAAGTGTTCCTTTTGCGGTAAGGATGGCCACCTTGAGGCCACGTGTTATCGCAAGCATGGGCTTCCTCCTCGTCCAAAGGTCGTCGTTGCTACCCACGACTCATCGATCACTCGTACTGACATTGATGAGGTCTGCCTTTAGCTCCAACAACTTCATGGTCTGCTCAGTCGCCCACCTGCCTCCGTTACCTCGGCTGCCTCCGTCTCACATGAAGGTATCGCTTGTCTCTCCACTAGTCCGCGGTGGATAGTGGATTCAAGTGTCACTCATCACATCACCTCTCTGCGGCCACATCAGTATTTGGATTCTCCTCATCCTAAGTGTATCACAGTGGCCAATGGGGACACTGTTCCGGTCTTCGGCTCTGCGGATATCCCTCTCACTTCTTCTTTATCTCTACACTCCGCTCTTCATGTTCCTGGCTCCCCATTTAATTTACTTTATGTTGGTCGCCTCACTACTGATTTAAATTGCTCTATAACTTTTACATATTCTTTTCTGAAACAGGATCGACAGAAGCAGAATATCAATGGTAAGGGACGACTGCAGAACGGGTTCTACCTTCTTGATAACTCTCCTACTATCCTTTCTTCCGTCTCCTCCGTCGATTGGCATCGGCGTCTTGGGCATGCCCCTTTGCCAGTCCTCCAAAAGGCTCTACCAGATGTATCTCTTCCTTCTTTTCAGTGCGAATCTTGTATTTTTGGCAAGCAGCCTCGTTCATCTTTTGTATCTCATTGTACTCGGAGCTCTGCTCCTTTTATTTTAGTACACTCCGACATTTGGGGACCGTACAAAATCACTAGCATTTCTGGTTATCGCTATTTTCTAAGTTGTATTGATGGTTATTCTCGAATGACATGACTATATTTACTTCGGGATCGCTCTGAGCTTCCACGTGTCTTTCGGGCTTTCCTCCTTAAGACCCGCGCGCAATTCTCCACGAACATCAAAACTATTCGCACAGATAATGCTCGCGAATACACTGGCCACGAGTTTGCGAACCTTTGCTCGGATTTTGGAGTCATTCACCAAACATTGCTTATACCCCTCAATAAAATGGCGTAGCCGAACGCAAGAACCGTCATCTTCTCGATGTCGCTTGCTCTCTCATGCTTCAAATGCAGGTTCCCAAAGCTTATTGGAATTTTGCACTCTCAACAACATGTTATCTGATAAACCGTCTTCCGTCCTCCATACTCCACAATGCCACTCCGTTCAGCCTCTTGTTCCCCTCTACTCTGGTATTCTCTCTCATACCCCGCATCTTTGGGTGCACATGCTATGTTCATTTTCTTGATCCATCCATGGACAAGTTGGATCCCCGAGCGGCCAAACAAATCTTTGTTGGCTACTCACGAACTCAGAAATGTTACGTCTGTCATTCTCCTACTACCCGCAAGGTAACTGTTTCTGCTGATGTTCCCTTTCGGGAAGATCTTCCCTTCTTCTCTGCTCAAGACCTTATACCTCTGCCACCACCTGTCCTACGTCCTCTCATTCTCGTTACCACTCCTCCCCCACCACATTCCTGCCCAGCCTCCCACTATTTCCAAGCCACCTGTTATACGTGTTTACACTCGTCGCCAACCTAGCTTCGTTGCCCCAATGCAGTCAGTTTCGACCTCTGACGCTCCACGTCCTGCTGATCTGGCACCAGAATCAACCGCTCATCCCATGGCGAATTATGTATCCCTACATCGCCTATCCCCGTGACTTCAAACTTTTGTCACTTCATTACCTCTACTTCTGTGTCTAACTCTGTGCAGGAGGCTCTCCAACATCCTGGTTTGCGGGCGGTCATGGAAGAAGAAATGACTGCTCTCTGGGCTAACCAAACCTGACACCTAGTCCCTGTACCTGCCGGGCAGTCACCTGTTGGGTGTAAATGGGTCTTTGTTATCAAACATGCTCCTGATGGGACAATTGATCGTCTGAAGGCCCGCCTGGTGGCTCGTGGATTCACCCAACGGCACGGTCTCGATTATGAGGAGACATTCTCTCTTGTAGCCAAACTCAACATCGTTCGTTTCTTCTCCGTGGTTGTGCATAGCCAATGGCCCTTACATCAGCTGGACATCAAAAATGCGTTTCTGAACGGCGATCTCCAGGAAACAGTCTACATGCAGCAACCTACCGGGTTTGAGACCACGGGGGAGTCTCGAGTGTGTCATCTGAAGAAGTTTATCTATGGTCTCAAACAATCCCCCCGGGCATGGTTCGATAAGTTTAGTAAGGCAGTTCGGGAAATCGGCTTTACTCGGAGCTCAACAGATTTCTCTCTGTTCACTCGTCATTAGAAAACAGAAACAGTTCTTCTGTTAGTTTATGTTGACGACATCTTAATCACTGGAGACGACTCAAAGGGAATCCAAGCAGTCAAACAGCACCTTAGCTCCGTCTTTCAGACAAAAGATTTGGGGCATCTTCGATACTTCCTTGGTCTTGAGATCGCGAGACGTCTGGATGGACTTGTCCTCTCCCAACGGAAGTACTGTCTGGATCTCCTACAAGATGTTGGCTACTCTGGATGCAATCTCACTACTACTCCAATGGATGTAAAATCATAAGTTGTGTGCACATGCGTCTGATACTGATCTTCCTCTCCAAAATCTGGAATATTATCGACGTCTTGATGGGAAATTGATCTACTTAACGGTCACAAGACCGGATATATCCTTTGTTGTTGGGGTGGTCAGTCGGTTTATGCATGCCCCTCGAATATCTCACCTTCAAGCCGTTAAGTGAATCCTAAGATATTTTAAAACAGCTCCAGGTCAAGGGATGGTATACAAAACCTCATCATCTACTTCAACGTTGGTTGCATATTCTGATGCAGATTATGTTGGCTCCTTAGATAATCGGCGGTCAACCAGTGGCTTCTGTACCTATTTTGGAGGGCATCTTGTTACTTGGTAGAGTAAGAAACAAGTTGTGGTTGCTCGATCCTCAGCTGAAGCAAAATACAGATCGATGACATCAGTTGTCTCTGAGCTTACATGGCTTGAAAGTCCCCTTGCTGATCTAGGAACTTCCCTCACCTGCCATCATGTTATGCGAGAGCCAAGCGGCTATACACATAGCAAAGAATCTTGTCTTCCATGAAAGAACGAAACATATTGAAGTGGACTGCCACTTTATCCGGGAGAAAGTTCAAATAAAGAAGATAGAATTAAAGCATGTTTCGGGTACTGAACAAGTAGCTGATATCCTCACAAAGGCCCTACCTAGTACCCTGTTTTATCAGTTCCTGTCCAAGCTTGGTGCCTACGACTTGTACGCTCCAGCTTGTGGGGGAGTGTTGGAAAAGTCCATGTAAAGAGGCCCATATTGGAGACCGCTTATTTATTTTTTTTTGTTTTCTCCTCTTTAGTCCCACATCATGTATAAGGTTCTCTTCCCTCTTTCTGCCATCTATAAATGTGTATTCATACCTTGTATTTGATTATTGAGAAAGTATATACAAGTTTGAGGTTTTATCCACAAGTTTGAACCAATCTTGAAGCCATTAATCAGAAACCTTTAGAGTATAAACCATTGGGATGGGTGAAGACCAGACAGTAGGACATGTGGGTGTAGTGATAGGCATAGCACTTTTGGATGCGAGAGTACCTAACAAAATATATTAAGCCGCATGATGTGCCAATTGGTCTGAGGGAGAACCCAAATGGTGGACGTAATAAACAATCAAATCAAGAGGTATGAGAGGAAAGGGAGGAGGTTATGGTTAATATTTTTCTGCTGCCGGAGAGACGATCACAGGAGAAAGAACACTCAAAGGAAATTTGCCTTAAACAATGAAAACATACAAAATACGATTTGAAGATAAGCTTCGGTCAAACACTCGGATATTGGGTCTTACAAATAACTTTTCTCTCAAATGAGGGCCCAAAAGATCAATGAACCCAAAAGATGCCTAAACCCTGCCCCTCCCCTTATATAGATGAGGAAGGGCGCACATAATAAGAAAATTACAAAATACTTTAATTAATACCAATAATTAGATCAATATTAATTAATTAATTAATAATAATAAATATTAACTAATTGATTAATATCAATTAATTAATAGAGTATATCTTTGCAAATCAGCATTCAAGGCAACCTCCATATGCACTCTCGTGGCTCCTGCGAGGGATCCACTCGGGGGAATGGCTAACCATAACATTATTTTGCCCTTGAAAATTGGTTTTGCCCTCAAAGTCGAGCCTCCCACATTTCTCTAGATCTTTAATAACAGTGGCGGCATAAACGATATGGACGAGAGGCAAGGGTCTTTGTCGCAGCATAAGATTGACTGCGGCTCATGAGTTCGGAAAGGAATAAAATTGTAAATTAGTGGGCTTGAAGAATTGTGAGAAAACGTGATTTTGTATTTTGGGGAAATATAAAGTATGGATTATGCAAACAAAGTAAAAATTAGAGCTTGAGTACAGATTTTGTATTTTGTAGGGTGCAGAGTATGCGCATAAGATGGAGGAAAATTAGGGATTGAGTGTTGTTTTAGAGGAGTGATGGGTATAGTTACGAAGAGGGTGCAGGAATAAGAATGGGTGAGAGGTGCAGGAAAGAAAAAGGGCAGGTAAACATCGGGAATAACATGTGGTGTGGGGAACAAGAAAAAAATTAAAAAATAACATGCGAAAATATAAAGTACGGATTAATAAAGTGTGGCTTTTGCAAGGGGATCCTCTCAGTCGAATGCCTAACCATAATATTATTTTGCCCTTGAATATCAGTCTTGCCCTCAAAGTCAAGCCTCCCACATTTCTCTATATCTTTAATACCAGCGACGACATAAAGGATCTGGATGAGAGGCAAGGGTCTTTGTCGCGGCATAAGATTGACGGTGGCTCGTGATTTTTGAAGGGAATTAAAATTGTAAATTAGTGGGCATGGAGTATTGTTAGAAAACGTGATTTTGTATTTTGGGGAAATATAAAGTACAGATTATGCAAATAAAGTAAAAATTAGGGCTTGAGTACAGATTTTATATTTTATAGGGTGCAGAGTATGCGGATGAGGTGAAGGAAAAATAGGACCGAGTGGTGTCTGAGAGGAGTGATGTTATGAAGAGAGTGTAGGAATAAGAATGGGTGAGAAGTGCGGGAAAGAAAAAGGGCAGGTGAATAATATGTGGTGTTGGGGACCAGGAGAAGGAAAAGTCAAGGGATGTGTGGGGAGATTGTTGTGGAGCTTGAGAGAGAGATAATTAAAAGAGATGAGTTGATGCATGGTAGGACATGTCCAAGCACATGAGGTTTGTTTGGTGTGCAGATGGGTGGATGCAGCGGGATTAAAATGTGATTGTTTAGGTGCAATGGGGACCACAATGGATGGAGGGAGAAGAAAAGTTGGGTCGACTGGTATCTCTAGGGAAGTGATCAAGAAAGGAGAAGATAGGAGCATGATAGCAGTAGCCGATGGAGCGTTGGATGGGGCGTGTGTAGAGACCCAAGCCAGAATGGCAGCTTAGACGAGCTTGGAAATATGGGGGATCACGAGGGTGTATGCAACGACGACGCGGTGAAAGATGTTCGAAAGTGGTATGTGAGGGTCGGAGCACGCGGCAAGGTGGAAACTGGTTCTTGGTCGACCTCACAGCAGGGCTGCTTTGGTATAGGCAGGAAGGACGATATCTAGATAACCAGAAAAAATGGCTCTATTAGTTGTATTGATGCCAAAAATGTCCCAGCTCCACACAACTAAGAAGACGAGAGAGGAGGGGACACTGTGGATGGCTGGTTACTCGGAGTCACGAGTGATTGAGCGAGTACATAGTAAGATGCCGCGAACAGATGCACGAGATCTCTTGGAGAAGTGTTGTTAAATCCAGGGAAGGTATTCGCAGGAACCTCTTCAGGGTTGTGCGAGTACTAGGGCCTCTTGGCCCAGGTTTTTCTGATGTTATTTTAGCAACTGCTCACGTCTATTTATATACATAGGGGACCGGCTCGTAGGTAGCCTCTGAAAATACAGGTAGCCCGCTTACAAGGTATGTGGAGTATTCTCCATGGGGAGGCGAGTACTTCCCTTGGGGAGGCGAGTTCTCCCCATGGGGAGGCGAGTA
Source organism: Platanthera zijinensis (assembly GCA_039513925.1). Classification (NCBI taxonomy): domain Eukaryota; kingdom Viridiplantae; phylum Streptophyta; class Magnoliopsida; order Asparagales; family Orchidaceae; genus Platanthera; species Platanthera zijinensis. The sequence goes on along the minus strand of CM077081.1, from coordinate 20,201,641 downwards.
CTTCCCTTGGGGAGGCGAGTTCTCCCCATGGGGAGGCGAGTTCTCCCCATGGGGAGGCGAGTTCTCCCCATGGGGAGGCGAGTTCTCCCCATGGGGAGGCGAGTTCTCCCCATGGGGAGGCGAGTTCTCCCCATGGGGTGTAGAGACCCAAATCCTGGGCTATTCAAAATTTAGGATCGGACAACAGTTTTGAATAAAAAGAGTCACATGCAAAATACAAAAAACATACACCAAGTGTCTAAAAACAAGCCAAGTGTTAAAGAAACTAAACCTCAACAGCCAAGTGTCAAACCTCAACAACCAACAAGCCCATCCAGTCACCAAAGTCTTAGCACAGCCAGCACATCAACCCAACAGCTAGCCCGCCTCCAAAGCAAGCCACAATACTAAACTAGCAAGGCAGCAAACCCTTTTTAATTCATTAAAAATACTCCAACCATAACTTGATAACAGCAGCCCAAAAAGAACTAAAGGCAGCCCAGTAATTAAATTCAGCCCAAAAAAATATAATATTAACCAATTGTTATTGCCACCCCCAAAATAACTTCAAATAAAACGGAAAATGTGCAAAAAAAATAAATCTTGAGAAAAAAATATCGTACTGCCTTTTTCATCATCGGGGAAAAATAACTATTTTGTTTTGCAAATTTTGAGTTGCCACAAATCTTCCCCACTAAAGGAGTTTTTGTCCTCGAAAACTAACTTGATAACGTCACGAACAGGTTTCTATATAAAGAAAGGTGTATTTTAGCAGTTTATACGTGTAATGTCTTTGTACGATCTGTGACACAATTTATTGAAAACTGTCCCTCTGATACCAATTTGTAGAGACCCAAATCCTGGGCTCTTCAAAATTTAGGATCGGACAACAGTTTTGAATAAAAAGAATCACATGCAAAATACAAAAAACATACACCAAGTGTCTAAAAACAAGCCAAGTGTCAAAGTAACTGAACCTCAACAGCCAAGTGTAAAAGTAACTAAACCTCAACAGCCAAGTGTCAACAACCAACAAGCCCATCCAGTCACCAAAGTCTTAGCACAGCCAGCACATCAACCCAACAGCTAGCCCGCCTCCAAAGCAAGCCACAATACTAAACTAGCAAGGCAGCAAACCTCTTTTTAACTCATTAAAAATACTTCAACCATAACTTGATAACAGCAGCCCAAAAAGAACTAAAGGCAGCTCACTAATTAAATTCAGCCCAAAAAAATATAATCTTAACCAATTGTTATTGGCACCCCCAAAATAAATTCAAATGAAACGGAAAATGTGCAAAAAAATAAATCTCGAGAAAAAAAATATTGCACTGCCTTTTTCATCATCGGGGAAAAATAACTATTTTGTTTTGCGAATTTTGGGTTGTCATATGGGGAGGCGAGTTCTGCCCTTGGGGAGGCGAGTTCTCCCCATGGGGGTGTCGAATTCTCCAAATGGGGGAGCCGAGTTTTCCCCATGGGGGAGGCGAGTTCTCCCCATAGGGGAGGCGAGTTCTCCCCATGGGGAGGCGAGTAATTCCCATGGGGGAGAAGAGCACTCCCCATGGGGAAGGCGAGCATGGGGGAGGCGAGATCTCCCCATGAGGGGAGGCGAGTAATCCTCATGGGGGAGGCGAGTACTCCCCAGGGGGAGGCGAGTACTCCCCAGGGGGAGGTGAGTTATCCCTATGGGGGAGGTGAGTAATCCTCATGAGGGGAGGAGAGTACCCAAATGGGGTGACTTGGATCGATCGTCTTGGAGGAGGTGATTGTCGGTTTTTGGGTAAACAGATTAGGTGGTGAGGACGCAAGCAGCAATGTGCCCCGACCGAAAGATCTTGTCCTCAATTAGCGAGTAATGGGGAATCATCTCCTCTATCCTGCTAGTGGTAGGGGTGAAGTCTTGACGGTGTAATGGCATGAGTATGTCTCGTCTTCATCGACAACAGAGAAAGAGAACTCGATATGGTCGCCTTGTTGCCCTCATGAGGGCGCGGGTACAGCTATAATGGATTGGGGCTTGGTATCTATCCTGATTGCTTTGTCCACACGCTGATCTCCTCCGGACGACCGAGCCTAGGGTCAGCACCGATAGAAATTGTGCACGAGGTAGTGACGGTTTGGAGATGTATCCTGCACTAGCGACCGCAATGTTGGGGCGACTTCTCTCAGTCGCTCGAGTTTGGCATGGATATTGTGCAGCTCAGTGAGGGCGTCAGCAAGGATAATGTTCCACAGTTCGAAACACTCGTTCAGCCATACTAAAGTGATTGTCAAGTCGAGAAGAAGAATTAAGTGGTTAGGTAGTCCCTCCCCCTCGATGTGGAGTAAGAGGCATGAGGCGGGGTCTGCAGTCGACGACCTAGCTATATGGCAGGCGGCACGGCAGGTCGGGCCACTGCTACTGTTAAATGTTAATATTTTGTTGCTGCCAGAGAGATAATCACGAGAGAGAAAGAACAATCCAAGTGGACTTGAAATAAAAAATGATAACATACAAAATACAATCCATAGATATTTTGAATCACATTGTGGCTAGTTATGGTTTCCAATCTCTAACTCAGTCCATGCTAGAACAAAGTGCATAGTCTTTTGGCAACTTCATTTTACAAAAGATAGAAGAATGACAACAATGTAACACCTTAAGTTAGAACTATATAAAATATTTAAAAAAAATCACCTGATTCCATGATGTTCAGATCTTCAGAGACTTTGAATCCTCCAAAACCCTGTAAATATTTCATAATTAACTTACGATGCTAGGTGATTTAGAAGATGGAGTTCATTGCAGAATATGATTAATTAAAGATTATTTTTGGAAATTGTTATTGGTACCTCATAAATGGATATTTGTAACTCATTGATATTTGTACCCAAATTTGATATTTGTACCCATACTTGATATTTGTACCCATATATGATAATCTTAAAAAAATATTTTGTTGGTCGCATATGTGTATACTTGAAGAACCCAATCATTCATATATGCAAGGATATAATGTTACCCATGCAATTTAAAAGAGACTGAAACTGGGAAAATGAACATTGTATATAACATAATATCTTCAAACAAAAAACTAGAAGAAGCATCAAAATCTCCTCAGAGTTACATTGCATATATCCTTCCCCGTCAAAATGAACTCCGCCTATAAGAAAAAAATGATTTAAATTAACCTAAAAATCAAGAAGATTGATTCTGATATAAAGGGACAAAATTCATCATAGAATGACGGCAAAACCAGGGGTTAAATATGAAAACATGCTCCATGAGGCGATGAACAGGGTTGTCGTTCGAAGTGAGATTAGTGGTATCCTTGTAAGTGTTCTGGAAAAGCCATAGAAAATTGTAGGTGAACTTGGCCGACATATAGTACACACAAACCCTAACAATCGGTAACCCCGACCACGAATCCGGCGGAACACTGAGCAGTGCGTGCATCTCCCTTCTCCATGTCGAGTCGTTAAGCTTCCTTGATGCAGCTTCATTGTCTACGCCGGAAACCGTATCCGGAGATGGCGACGCCTTCGAGGATCTAGATGCGAGAAACTTCTCGAGCGAGGAGAGGAAGGAGTAATGGGGCGTCTGGCTGCGAGGGAGAAAAGAAATGCTGGACGGCTGCAAGAAAACGTCTGCGAGGGAGGAAAGGAGCGCCGGCGAAACAAACCAAGAGAGGGGCGACGAGAGGTGAGGGTTCCGCGGGATCGGGTTTAGAGCTTGGACGAATGGCTTGGGTACAAATATCAACATTATTATTATTTTTTAAAGGCTAAAAATTATGAAATTATGGGTGTGAATATCCATTTATGGGGTACCAATAACAATTCTCTTACTTTTACACTTTTAGATAAAATATTTAGATAAGCATATTAATGTAATTAATCTAAATATTTGTGTTTAAGCAATATGTCATTACTTGGAAATTAACGGTGCAAGGCATGAATAAAAATGCCTAATACATGCATTTTGTTTAGCATATATAAGAAACCATTTGTTGCTTTAGTCGGCTCTAGTGCCTCAGACAGGCTGAGAATACATTATGCTCCAATTAGTTTCTATAAGATCAATCATGCACCCTTCTTCAAGAAATTGAAGCATCGTCTGCAGATCATTCTAAGGGTTCCAACATTGTAACAGGATATGCTCATGCAACTCAAATCAGAACAAAACGTGGGTTTCAATTGCTATGGTATAACATATCCTACATAAATAGGTCCGAAAATCGCTTTGAGCCCTCTACTCTTCCGGATATGTAAGCACTAAACCCACAATCAGGGAAAATTTCAAAATCACAATGCCCTATACCCATACCTTAGGGGAAGTGGACCTATTCCAACGGAGCTCATTCTGCTCTTGATTCGCCGCCATTAGCCCTCGATTACAATCTTCTTTTAATCCGACATCAGAGAGGTCTACCACGCCGACCTGCGGCGCAACACCGCCAACGGGAGTCCTATTGACTTCCTCCACCTCCGGTGCCGAGGCGCCTTCCATGTGAGCGAAAACCTGGTTTCGAGAGGACCGCGTTATACCATCGGCGCAAGAGAGGTCTGGCTCGACAACCTGATGCACATCGACGCCTCTCGGTGACAAAGTGTCGACAATCTGCACCACGGGCGTCGTTGCTTCTTTGCCTCCAGGGAGAAGCTCTTCCCAGTCCAGTTCTACAAACCCTCTAGCCATCTGAGTGGAGCAAGAACGAAGAGTCGGAGGGAGGAGGGCTACTGTATCAACGTGGGGAAATGGAACGAAATCTTGACGTGACAATGAAGGCAGACGGTCAGATACGTGGCAAAATAGAATAATTCTATACATACCTAAATATCACAAAAAGTGGGCCCCACATCATTATTTTCATAACAAAAACACCTGTTATTATTCCAAAATGTGCAAGTCGGGTGTTTTTTTTAGGGTGGTGTTAAAGGCATACCATTTTTGACTATGTGCACACCCATAAAAAATATAATCATTAATAATTTAGGTTTTCTAAACCCCACTCAACTAAAGCCGAAGCAGCTCACCTCCCCCTTCTCGATACGCGTTTTTTGAACTGTGTCTTCTACGTTCATTTTCAGAAGCAGTGTTCAACATGAAAGTTGTAGATCTCGACGATATCTACAACTTTCATGTTGAACACTTTTTGATTTAAATGTTCCGCGTGATTTTTTTCGGGGGTCAAATCGGGGGCCTAAACAGCTTTAAATCAAAAAGTGTTCAACATGAAAGTTGTAAATATCGTCGAGATCTACAACTTTCATGTTGAACACTGCTCCTGAAAATGAACGTAGAAGACGCAGTTCAAAAAAGCGCGTATTTCATTTTAAAAAAAACTATGCAATCACGGCAACGTCATCCTCCCCACAACTCTTGGGGACATGTACTGCAGATGCGGGTGCGTTGAAGCAGCTTTGGAGGTGTTTCGCCGGATTTCGAGCAAAGACGTTGTGCTTTGGAACGTGATGATCGGAGGACTCGCGATGCATGGTCATGACCGCCTTGCCGTCGATCTGTTTGCTCTGATGAAGGAGACGACAACGGCGTCCAACGAGTTCACATACATTGCAGCTATGTTTGCTCAGACTGTGCACATAGTATTGGTGTGCACAAAGCCGAAGATGATGTGCACATAAAATTTCAATAGGTGCACATAGTATTGGTGTGCACAAAGCCAAAGATGATGTGCCTTTAACACCACCCTTTTTTTATGAATTTAGGGGTGTGGGCCCCACCTTTTTGTGGTATTTAGGTGAATTTTATGTGCTTGTAGTCCGGTCCGGCAAAATATTCCTCTGGAGAAAATAGGCAAAATAACTCCTAACTTTTATCACTTTAACATTTCAGTGTTCAACTTTTATTTTTAAAGAATTTTTAGTCTCCTATTTTTTCTAATTTTTGATTTAAGCCCCAAAAAAACGGCGTTATCTTTCCGTCACTGAAATCCCAAGCTTTGTTCTTCTCGTAAGGCTAACAGTTCTCCCTCAAGCACAACTGACGACGGAGATGATGCCGCCGATGATAATAGACTTGATCATGGAGCTAATCAGGCCTCAGGAGCGAAGCGCACGGCGGGCAAGCTTGGAGCCAACGCCGTTCTGAACAGAAATCATGAAGTCTTGGTCTGTGGAGCCATCCTATGCTCCAGCAATTCCTGGGTCCAAACCCTCGAGGATCAGCTTAACAAGAGGATTTTCTTTGATAACAAGAAAATTAGCAACATATAATGATAATTTTTTGGCCAATTAGAAGAGATAGTCACAGTTAATATTGGTTTACTGTATCCGTAATTACCTTTTGAGGGAGAGAGTTGAAGAAGATAAGTGGGGATGTGAAGGGGCAGAGAAAACTCTGATAGAAGCTCTGCTTCCTTATCGCCATCACCGGTTGGATGTTTATTGTGACCTCTTGTTGCAGCGACGCTGCTCATCAAGGTCGTCGGTGGGAGAGCTTAATGTTTTCGCTCAAGCTCCAATTTTCTATCAGCGAAAAGCTAACAGAAGGGCAAACGGAAAAGGAGGATAAAAGTAATAAAGATAGTTTTGGGACTTAAATCAAAATAAAAAGAAATGTTAGGGACCAAAATCCCCAAAAAAGAATCTTAGGGACTAAAATATTAAAACAAGTGAAATCTGGGGACTAAAATGAGTATTTTGCCGAGAAAATATTATCTTGATCCGGAGTAAACTGTGAGGTGCATTTATGGTAAAGTGTGGATATGCACGGTCAGTGTGCATATGCATGCACATATCTCAAAGTATTTTGGGTTCAAAGGACACTGCAACGGTGGGCGTTCACGCAGTGGTTATAAATCGATGTTTGTGAACGCGGATATCACCTAAGGGTCTGTTTGGGACAGCTCTGGCGGATTGAAAAGCTGCTGTCCGGATAGAGCTGTTTTAAAATAGATCTCTGGGGAGCAGTTTTGAAAAGCTGCAGACTGTTTGGGTGTTCTGTGCAGAAGTGCGCTCGGAATCGCCGGAGGAAGGACGTCGGGGGCTTGGAATTGCCGGAGGAAAGCCGTCCGGGGCTCGAAATCGCCGGAGGAAGGCCGTCCGGCCTCTGAGCATGTTCCAACTGAAGAAACCATTAGATTTCCAAAACATGTGAGAGAGAAAGCTATTTTGCGGGAGCAGAAGCTGGGGAGGGAGAGATTTCTGAAAAGCTGCAAAACAGCTCCAGATTTTTGAAAAGCTCTTCACAGGGAGTTATCCCAAACAGACTGAAAGCAGCTCTGGCGGTTGGAATAGAGATTTTCCAACCGCCAGAGCTGCCCCAAACAGACCCTAAGTAATTTCATTCATTTTTTGTTCCATTTTAGCCTTTTCCGTGGTGGTCGCTCGCTTTACCGCCCCCTTACCTGATATTTTGGGGTCCAATTGGCATTGGAATGGTGGGTGTGTAGGCAATGGTTATAAATCGATGTCCGTGCACGCCGATATCAACTAAGTAATTCGTTCTTTTTTGTTGTTAAAATTTAGCTTTTTTTTGGGTGGTGATCATAACATAGTCATGACGGTGACGTCCTTGTCCAAATTCATGAAAGCAAAAAACCTCCTGACAAACAGATGGAGATTCGTAATTACGGTGTTCACCATCATCGCCAACAGAGGCGGATTCATCTTGGGGGGAGTGTGGGCAGCCGCCCACACTCATTTTTTTAAAACAAATTTAATTGCATTAGCCACGGTTTTAAATGTGGCTAATACTCTATTTAAAAAATAATAATATTAACCACGGTTTAAATCGTGGCTAATACTCTATTCTTTAAAAAAATTAAAAGTATTAACCAGGGTTTAAATCGTGGCTAATATCATATTCTTCTAAAAAAAATCGAGGTTTTCCTCCTCCGATTTCGTCAAAAAGTAAGATTCTTTTCTTAATCTTGTTCAAGACTTGCTTCCCCCATCAAATACAGTGTGTTCTCTCATTTGTAACATCCGTGTTCATCGAGCTCGTCATCTTCTTCTAGGCCATTGAAGCAAAGAAGCTGAGTCGTCTAGAACTAGGTTATCTGTACAATCCCGTATCGCGCGAGTGAAGCCGACAAGAGCCAGATTGGCCAAGTCTAGCCCAGACCCCAGGCAAGCCAAGTCTACGGCGTTGAGTAGAGCTCAGTCAACGCCTTCAGCCATGGCGTCGAGTGAGTAGAGTGAGAGTGAGTAGAGCTCACTCAACGCCTTCGGCCATGGCGTCGAGTGAGTAGAGCTCACTCGTCGAGTGAGTAGAGCTCACTCAACGCCTTCGGTCATGGCGCCGAGTGAGTAGAGCTCACTCAACGCCTTCGGCCATGGCGCCGAGTGAGGCGAGCTCATTCAACGCCTTTAGCCGCGACGCCGAGTGGGGTGAGTTTTGTCAACGCCTTTTGACCTCGGCGTTGAGGGACATCCCGGCACCCGTCAGCTCGCACTCGCGGCAGACGAGTGAGGCAGGCTGAGGCTAAGCTCGCCTACTGCCGAGCCGAGGCCTGCGAGTACGTACAAGCTCCCTTGATACTCGCCGCCTTTGTCGAGTAGAGGCCATTGCAGGGTAGCTCGCCCCCTTCAGTTGTGATGTGTTTTCCACCCTTTTGCCCCCGCTGGCCTGCCCATAGCCCATTAGAATAGCGGAGTCTCGCTGTTGGCAGACCCAGGTGGGCTGCACATAGCTATTCATAACAGCGGAGTTTGGTTGTTGGCAGGCCACCCCAAGGAGTTTTCAGTAATTCCAGGCCGGCAGAGGTTAGTTACTTGCAGACCGTTTTCAGAAATCTATAAATAGGACCCAAGCGGTACCTCAGAAGGCACGCTTACTTGCTTCCAGTTTTCCAGCGCCTTCTGAGTTACCTTAGCCCGACATTTGGCTACAGAGGGGAAGCGCTCAGTGAACTTCCGGGGGTGTGGTGGGACCTCCGCGTCGGGCCCTTGGTCTAGTATTTTGCTCTCTTTTTTTTGTTGTTTTCCTTGCAGGAGCGAAGTAGGTGCGCGACCACCCCTTCCCCAAGGGTGAACTCCACAAGAGACTGATTTTCGGTTTCAACATTTTTGGTGCGGTGAGGGTGGAGAGTGTCCAGCACAGAAAACCTTCAGCGAGTTCAATGACTGGAGAAGAAGGGCAAGGATCGGACAGGACCGACTCGCCACCCCCTCCCCCTCTCGCAACCATGGGGATGCTCGAGGAATTCAAGCAGGAAGTGCTCGGTATGGTCTGATTCGCACTCAGCGTGCGGGCCGAGAGTTCGACTCCGGTGATTCCGGTTCTCACGGATCCGGCACTCGGAGAGGTTGCTCCCGCCAGGCGAGCAGGGAAGGAAGTGGTCGAGGAGGGTCGGGGTGCCGAGCTCCCCGGGCGAGTACTCTTCCCAAGTTCGGGGAGCGGCAGCAGACTCGGCGAGTTGGGGGCGCAAGACCCTCCCGCTCGCCCAGTATGGGGAGAGAGCCCCTTCAGCGAGTTGGTCTCCTCTGCACCAGTTTCGAATGGGTTCAGGGAGCCCGATATGTCCTACTATACTGGGAAGGGGGACCCGGTCCAACACGTCCAGTGGTTTGAGGACGTGGTCTCAATCCGACAGATGTCGGACGGCTTCAAGTGTAGACTCTTTGCCATCACCCTGAAGGAGAAGGCGAGGGAGTGGTTCCACCAGCTGCCGGTCAGTTTCATCTACTGTTTCGAGGACCTTCGCCGGGGGTTCATGCTTTGGTTCACAACCTTGAAGAAGAGGAAGAGGGAGTCAGAGTCCCTGTTCCGCATCAAGCAAGGGGTGAACGATACCCTGGGAAGCTACGTTGATCTCTTCCAGGAGGAGGTAACCCGGGTCAGGAGAGGTCGGGCCATACTCTGATGGTGGCCTTCACCCTGGGTTTGCAGCAGGGTTTCTTCCGGATGGAGCTGAATAGGATCCCCCCTCTCCTACGAGGAGTTGATGGAGGGGGCGGCGAGAGAAGTTGACGGGGAGGCGTCAAACCCGGAGTTTGCCCGGAGGTTAGCCAGGTGGGCTACGGAGGAGGAGAGGCCCAGAGGAGGCAGAGGTCAGGAGGAAAGAAGAGCTGAGCCCCGACAGAGGGAGCAGCCACAGCAGCAGCCCAGGTGGGGGCGTTTGGAGCCAAATCATCGGCTAGGGTGGAGGCCCGAATGGCAGGAACAGGGGGCGAGGAGAGGGTTCCGCGGAGGGGACAACTGCCAAGGAGGCCAGGGCAAGTTCTACCCTTCAGTTGGGAGGCAGGGCCAGAGGCCCCACTCCACGATCAGGAGGAGGCTATGGCCATAACCATATAGGAGAGGAGAAAAGCAACGCGGAGGAGAAGAAGGGTGGTTAGGGTGCAGTTACCCTACTGTGACTTCCATCGGGAGGAAGGGCACGCCACGACCACGTGCCCGGAGTTCCTTGAGATGAGAGGAAACAGGGAGCAGCAACAACAGCAAGACCGCCAAGGGTTGCGGATTGAGGAGGTCATGCCTCGGGCAGAGGAGGATAGGTGCGAAGACCGAGCAGATGTGGGAACCCGGGGAGGGATCAGAGTGATCCATGGGGGGCGGGGATCGAGGTTTCCCGTAAGGCGAGCCTCAACACCATGTACTGACGGAGCGTTGGCTCCGCATCCCAGACCCCGCCCCCGGAAGAAAGCATCACCTTCACGATCAAGGACATGCCGGGTCACGAAGACCCCTTTTGCGATGCGCTGGTCATCCAGACGGTCATCGAGGATTTCACCGTCTCTCAGATCCTCATCAACAACGGGAGCTTCGTCAATGTCATCTTCAAGAAGGCATTTGACGCGATGAAGGTGGAGACCAGAAGGGTGTTGGCCTCAGATGGTCCCCAGTTTGGCTTCTCGAGGGAGAGGAAGGAAGTCGAAGGAGGGGTAGGACTCCAAGTCTCTCTGGGGGGCAGTCCCGCAATTGCAAGTTCGTCATTGTGGACGCCCCTAGCAGCTACAGCGCTATCTTTGAAAGGCCCCTCATCAGCGCCTTCCACTGCGTCCCCTCGTCCTTCCACCAATGCCTAAAGTTCAATGTTGAGGGGGTCCAGGTCCGGGTCCGCGGAGACCCTAAGATGGCAAGGGAGTGTTATGTCACCGCTGTAAACTCCATCTCATGGCAGGAGGGTGCCAAGGAGATAGGGCGTAGGATGGAGGAGGCGGAGCAGGAGGCCGGCCAGGAGGAAATGGAAGTAGAGGAGACCAGCACTCGGGAGGAGGAGACGAAGGAGGTTCAGGAGCCGGCCGAGGCGATGGCCGTGGAGGAAGTCGAGGACGAGGTCCTCACCCCTGGAGGGGGGAATGCTGAATAATGGGGGGAGCAGTCTCGTCTGGAGGTGACGGAAGAGGTGGTGGAGATGGAGGTCCTCACTCTCGGAGGCAAGGTTGAGAAGGTCCGCGTCAGCGGAGGGCTGACCCCGGAGGCTCGGGGCAGGGTGCTGGAGTGCATCCGGAAGAATGTGGATATCTTCTCCTGGAGTGTCGCGGAGATGCCAGGGATCGATGCGGACGCGGCCTGTCATCGCCTCAACCTGGATCCGGAGGCTCGTCCCATCCAACAGAGGAAGAGTCCCACAACGGACAGGTTGGTCGAGCCAATCCGAGAGGAGGTGGCCAAGCTCCTCGAGGCCGGTTTTGTATCCGAGATTCAATACCCCGGCTGGGTCTCCAATGTTGTAATGGTTAAAAAAGGAGACGGTCGGTGGCGTATGTGTATTGATTTTTCATTGCTTAAAAAATCATGTCCCAAGGATTGTTACCCCTTGCCTCAGATCGACGCGCTGGTTGGCTCAGCCATCGGTTTTCCTATAATGAGTTTTCTAGATGCATTTTAAGGTTATCACCAGATCAAGATGCACCCTCCTGACATCAAGAATGTCTCCTTCATCACTGGGGATAGGTGCTACTGCTACAAAATGAGGCCTTTCGGGCTAAAAAACGCAGGCGCGACCTATCAAAAGATGATGGATAGGGTCTTCCGACAGCAGAGAGGAAGGAACTTGGAGGTGTCTGTTGACGACCTCATGATCAAGAGTCGGGATGTCGACTCTCACCTCCAGGATTTGGAGGAAACCTTCGCCACCCTACGCAAATACAAGATGAGGTTGAACCCCTTAAAGTGCATCTTCAGGGCGAGTAGGGGGAAGTTCCTGGGACATCTCCTCACCTCCGCCGGCATAGAACCCAACCCGGACAAGATTCGAGCGATCATGGAACTAGGGTCGCCAAGGAATGACAAAGAGGTACAGCGGCTGACGGGGAAGCTGGCAGGGTTAAGCAGGTTCCTCTCCCGGGGCGGAGAGAAGTGCTCCCCTTTCTTCAAAACCTTGAGTGGAGACCAGAAGTTCGAGTGGACCCCGGAGTGCGAGGAGGCATTCCAGGCCCTAAAGAGGCAGCTGACTCAGTCCCCCCCTGCTCTAGGGGCCAAAGGAGGGGGATGACCTATTCTTGTGTCTCGGGGTCGGGGAGGAGGCCCTTAGCTCAGTTTTGGTTCGGGAAGAGGGGAAGAAGCAGCTCCCAATTTACTATGTGAGTAGGGTGCTGAGGAAGGTCGAGCTCCGTTATCCTATACTGGAGAAGCTGGACTTTGCTCTGATAGTTTCGGCCCGGAGACTCCGGCCTTACTTCCAGGCACACTCGATCCAGATGGTGACATACCATCCACTCCGCAACATCTTTGGGGGGGGGGGTGTGGAGCACTCGGGCAGATTGGCTAAGTGGTCCGTAGAGTTTAGCGAATTCGACATCTCCTTTGTCCCTCGCCTCTCGATCAGGGCCCAAGCAATGGCCGACTTCCTAGCTAACTACGTAGTCGAGGTGGCAAAGGAGGAACTCACTCGCCCGGTCCCTTGGAGGGTCATGGTGGACGGTGCCTCGGGAAGGCAGTCCCTGGGAGCAGGGGTCATCTTGGAAAGCCCCCAGGGGACAAGGATTGAGCAGACAGTAGTAATGCATTTTCCCATCACTAATAACCAGGCCGAGTATGAAGCTGTGATTGCAGGTCCGTGCTTGGCCATAGAATTGGGGGTAAATTACGTGGAGGTCCTCACTGATTCCATGGTAGTGGCTTCCCAGATTAACGGGGAGTTTGAGGCAAGGGAGCCGACCCTACAACTTTACTTGGCAAAGGTGAAAGGAATCATCGGCACACTCCAGGCTTTTTCTATCCGCACGTGCCCAGGGGGAGAACGAACAGGTGGACCAACTGGCAAAGCATGGTCCCCGGGTGGGGGGTACCATCACAGATCTCTTCCGTCCATCCATCCACGAGGGGTAACTGATAGAGGTGGAGCAGCACCCCTCGTGGATGGACCCATTCGTGACCTTTTTGTCCACCGGGGAATATCCTGAGGGGATGGACAGGAAGAAGCTCAAATATAAGTCGGCATACTATCTCATGCGAGACAGCCAATTATACCGGAAGACCCTTTCAGGGATGTTGGCACATTGCGTGGCCGAGGGGGAGGTCCCGAGGGTCGTGGAGGAGGTCCATTCCGGGGAGTGTGGAAGTCACTCTGGGAGTCGGACGCTGGAAGGAACATTCCGGGGAGTGTGGAAGTCACTCTGGGAGTCGGACGCTGGAAGGAAGAATCATCAGACAAGGATATTTCTGGCCAACCCATGGCCAAGATGCGACAAAGTTTGCAAAGGAGTGTCATAAGTGCTAGTTGTTCGCTCCCCTCCAGCTGCAACCTGCCCAACGTCTCAGAAGTATCACAGTCCCCTAGCCATTTGCAATTTGGGGAATGGACTTGGTTAGGGCCCTTCCCGCAGGCCAACGGTCAGAGAAGGTTCCTGCTCGTGAAGATTGATTATTTCTCTAAGTGACTGGAGGTTAAGGCGCTGGCCAAAGTGACCTCCCAGGTTGTCAGAAACTTTGTATGGGGTGAGATCATCTGTCGACACGGGTTACCCTAGGACATTGTCACGGACAATGGCCCTCAATTCGCCAGTGCCGAGTTCATTAGTTTTTGTGGATAGCTCGGGATCGATCTTAGATTTGCCTTGATTCATCACCCCAGGAGCAACGGGCAGGTGGAGGTGGCAAACAAGATCATTGTTAATCTCCTCAAAAAAAAGGTAGAAAATTTGAGAGGAAGCTGGGTGGAGCAGCTCCCTTCGGTCCTCTGGGCCCTTAGAACCACGTCGAACACGGCCACAGGGGACACTCCATTTAAACTCTCCCATGGATGCGTGGCAGTGCTACCGATGGAGTTCGAGGTCCGGATGCCTTGGGTGGCCGAGGCAGGAGAAGGCAAGGAAGGATGGAGGATCGAGAATGAGGAGGGGCTGCGGCACTCGCTTGACATGGTTGAAGAGCTGCGAGACCTCTCCGCCCTCCGACAAGAGGAGGTGAAGAGAAGAATGACCAAATACTTTGACAAGCACGTCAGAGTCAAACCGTTCACGGAAGGAGATTTGATCTTAAGAAAGGTGGACGCCGCAGGAAGGTCAGCCGCGGTGGGAAGCTCAACCCCAACTGGGAAGGACCATATATAGTACGTGAGGTCCTGAAGTCAGGAGGGTATCGTCTTCAGAATACGGAAGGTGAGACCCTAGGTCTCACCTGGAGTGGTGACGACCTGAAGCGTTTTTACCCCTGAGTCATGTAAGTCCTGTGTTATGGAATAAATTTTTTTCCAGATTCTTATGCTCATCACATGTTTCGTATAAGTGGAATACTGAGTCTGCCCCCAACCCCGAGCAGATCCCGCTGTCAGGCTCACACCAAGCTGGCAGGGCTAGAAGTTACTCGGAGGAGTCCGCCTCAGATCCCGAGCAGATACCGCTGTCAGGCTCCCACCAAGATGGCAGGGATGAAAGTCACTCAGAGGAGTCCGCCTCAGACCTCGAGCAGATCCCGCTGCCAGGCTCCCACCAAGCTGGCAGGGCTGGAAGTCACTCGGAGGAGTCCGCCTCAAACCCCGAGCAGATCCCGCTGTCAAGCTCCCACCAAGCTAGCATGGTTGGAAGTCACTCGGAGGAGTCCGCCTCAGACCCCGAGCAGATCCCGCTGTCAGGCTCCCACCAAGCTGGCAGGGCTGAAAGTCACTCGGAGGAGTCTGCCCTCGACCCCGAGCAGATCCCGTTGTCAGGCTCACACCAAGCTGGTAGGGCTAGAAGTCACTCGGATGAGTCTGCCCTCGACCCCGAGTAGATCCCACTGCCAGGCTCCCACCAAGCTGGCAGGGCTGGAAGTCACTCGGAGGAGTCTGTCCTCGACCCCAAGCAGATCCCGATGCCAGTCTCCCACCAAGCTGGCAGGCCTGGAAGTCACTTGGAGGAGTCCGCCAAAGACCCCGAGCAGATCCCGCTGTCAGGCTCCCACCAAGCTGGCAGGGCTGGAAGTCACTCGGAGGAGTCTGTCCTCGACCCCGAGCAGATCCCGCTGTCAGGCTCCCAACAAGCTGGCAGGGCTGGAAGTCACTCGGAGGAGACTTCCCTCGACCTCGAGCATATCCCGTTGTCAGGCTCCCACCAAGCTGACAGGACTGGAAGTCACTCGGATGAGTCTTCCCTCGACCCCGAGCAGATCCCGCTGCCAGGCTCCCACCAAGCTGGCAGGGCTGGAAGTCAATCGGAGGAGTCCGCCTCAAACCCCGAGCAGATCCCTCTGTCAGGCTCCCACCAAGCTGGCAGGGCTGGAAGTCACTCGGAGGAGTCTGCCCTCAACCCCGAGCAGATCCCGCTGCCAGGCTCCCACCAAGCTGGCAGAGCTGGAAGTCACTCGGAGGAGTCTGCCCTCGACCTTGAGCAGGTCCCGCTTCCCGGCTCCCGCCAAGCTGGCAGGGTTGGAAGTTGCTCGGAGGATGGGCCCGGAAGGCCCTCAACACCTGCCAACAGGCGAGTCGAGTGCTTACAGACGAATCAGGAGGTTATATGCGAGTCGGGTCTCGCAAGCGATTCGACTGCTCGCAGGCGAGTTGAGTGCTCGCAGGCAAGACGAGTATCCACCACCGAGTCCAAAACTCGCAGACTTAGCGACTACCAACGTTCCCCGACTAACGGAAATAAAAGTTTTTGACCCGGCATGCTCTTAATGACGATAAATTTGGCCAGAGGTCACCAAACAAAAAAGGGGGAAAGGGGAAAAAAATGCGCATCACAGTAGTCAAATACCAAAGAAGATAGAAAAAAAAATTTTACTTGCAAAAGATGTAGTCCATTACATATATGGAACTCGCCTTTGCGAGGATACAAAAAAGAGGGGGGGGGGGAATGGAAAACAAAAAGGAACAAGAGATCCAGCTTATCTCTCGCCCTCCTCCCCAGAAGCACGACCTCCTTCGCCTCCATGACCTGGGTCCTTGTCCGTGTCCCCGAACAGCGAGGCAAAGCTATCCTCTTTCTCTCCAGGTGGACTCGGCGGGTACAGGCCTGTCATGAGGTCACGAACCGCGACCTCCTCGCAACCGACCGCCAGTATCCCGGTGCCTCTCATGACGTCTAGGAGGCACTCGGCGTACTCGATCGAATTGACCCGTAGCCGCTCCGTGACCTCCTTCTCTCCGAAAAACCACGGCTGCCGGAAAGGGAAGAGAGACTCACCACCGCCCGCCGGGACAAGAAGCTCCGCTTGCTGAAGGAGCTCGGCGTGAAGCCCGCGGTTCTGCTCTTGCAACCGCCCCACCTCTGCCTCTAGCTGAGAGGCGTGATCCCCCTGCTCGGCGGCATGCGTCCCCTGCTCGCCTGAGCGAACCTCCTGCTCAGCGAGGCGAGTCCGCAATCGGATGACTTCCTCCTCCAAACTAGAGGCGCGGTCCTGCAACTCGCGCGCAGCCTCGGCATCCTACGGATCCAAGACAGTGTCAGTATCAAAAAATCGTCTAAGTAAAAAAGGAGAGGGACGACCGACGCTTACCAGCCCGCCCGCGACCTTTTCGAGTAGATCCTCAGCGATACCACACTGCCTCCCTGCGTCAGCAGCCTGGTCCTTCGCAACATCGCGCTCCTGCTCGGCCTTTAACAGAAGCCTGCTAAGGTTGAAGCTGCGCCGCGCCATCATATGGTGTAGCTCGAAGGACCTCAAATGAGCCCGAAGGCCCTCGCGACCCAGCTGACAAGGGGTCATGTGCTTGTAGGCAATGGCCCCATCGCGACCATAGAGGTCGAAGCCAAGTGCGTAGGCATGGCCGGTGTCAGGCTGGAGAGCACCCCAGGAAGGGTGGCGAGTGGAGATCGTGACTCGGTGGGCCGTCTCGTCCCACTTGATCATCGGCTCGCCGGCCGAATCTTTACATTTCTCCCCCATGCCGAAGTGGGGGGTGTTCTTTGGGCAAGCCCAACTCACGGGGCGCGAATTCGCCCACGACGTTGGGGACCGGAGATTCGCGCTTTCGGCGATCCCTCCCGGACGTCTCCTGCAGCGGGCTCCCCGGCCAGGCGTCCGAAGGGGTCTCGGGCAGATCCATGAATTGGAGGGATCGCCTCCCCCCCTAGGGAAACGACCTTAGCCTTCTTTTTGCGGTCTGGGGGCCGACGAGACGAGCCCAGTCCCCCAAGTGTCGGCCTCTTCTTGCTGGACGAAGGCTGAGACGTCGTCGCGTCATCTCGGCAGGCCAGCGCTGCCGCGCCCGCGAGTTCAAGAGGGTCATTGAAAAGACTCGGGTCCGCGAAGGGCGGATTCTCAGGGATGAGTCGCTCCCATAGAGAAAAGATAGTTTAGCCAACTCTATCTCCGCTGAGCCCAGTAAAAGCGGAAGGAAATCCAAACATACCTTCACCAGGGAGGACAGGGAGAAGGGAATCGAGGCCTCGGCGGAGGAAGGCGACCTCAAACTCTTTGTGGAGGAAGAATTTGTGGAGCTCGACGTCGTTGCCCGACACCGACGGTGGGGGGGGGGTAGTACACCTCCTCGGTCTTCTGTTGGGGCGAGAAGGGGATGTTGTCGAGATCGCCCTTAATGAAGACGATCTTGGTCATCCAATTATGATGATTGTTCGCGACTTCGCGAACCTTGATTAGAGTACCACCGAAGAAGGTGACCCCGTCGGTGATGGCCTTGTAAGAGAACAACTTGCGGAAGACCGCCAAGTTGAACTCAATCCGCTCGCGGCGGAGATAGCAGACGAACGCCACCATCATGGCGATGGCGTTCGGCTTCAGTTGCGCGGGCATCGCGCTGTAGTATTTTAACACCTGGAGGATTTCCGGCCAGAGGGGAAGTCGCAACCTCATCTCGAAATGCGAGACGTGGAAGGCGAGCTCGTTGGGGTAGAACGAGTTGATGGCCTCGTGTTCGGCGGGAAGGCGGGCCGCGAAATCAGAGGGAATGTAGTTAGCCACGCACTCGACAAGTTCTTCCGCCGTGGTGTTCCCTTCAAAGAAGCAGTGCTCGGCGAAATGTCGAGCACATTTGGCCCTCCCATCCGAGTTAGGATTGCCCTTGCCCATGTTCATCGGGGATCGAAAACGCAGAAGCACTAACGGCAGGGAACGAGAGCGAAGAGAGTACCGAAGCAATAAAAGCGTGACATGGGTAGGTTGGTGGGGAGGCTTATTTATAGGGGGAAGAATTCGGGACCACCCTGGCCTGATCACCCCAACTCGCCTATCCAGCTCGCCTACTCGCCGATCTAGCCTTACTAACTGTCACGGATCAATCCTCAGCTGTGACGAGACGAAACTCGCGATGCGCCAATAATTATGAATTAAGCGTATTAATAATAACGAACAAAATGTTCAGATTATTACAGACCAGATTCGCGTAGCGTTCAAGAAAGAAGAATGAAAAATCCTCCCACCCGCGCGGGCTAGGGGAGAACAGGGGCGAGTACCAGTAGGCCAATTAGGGGTCCAATTCTAGCTACCCAAGTCTCGCGACCCTGACGCCCCGGATCGCCGTGTGCGGAGCTCGCGAAGTCGCTCCAGGTTCTGGTGGACTGTTTGTAAACTCTCGTCAATTTCATCCAGAAGAATGGAAGAAGACGCCTCATCCAACGTCGGGCTAACCCCCGCCATGACAGCAAGTCGCTTGCACTCCCGCTGCGGTCTGAGATTGTCCCTCCGCACCTCGTGAAACTCGCGCACCAACTTCTTGAGAACCAGCTGTTCTCGCCTCGACCGTTCGGGGCCCTCCAACTCAGAATCCAGAAAGGTGTCCAAAGTGCGCGAGGAGGGCATAGGCGAGTACCGAGTCTGACCCGCAGACTTGTCAGCCTCTGAGTCCACAGTAAGATCTGCGCAAACCATGTTGAGGTTCAGCAAGATGAGGCGAGCACCGTCAGGATCAAAAACAGTTCGAGAAAGCTTACCGTGCACTCCCCCTTCCAGACCGACACGACAAGGGGGCAGACCCTCCAGAACCTTGCCGCAGCCATAACGAGGAATCGTCGGAGAAAGGCGAACGAACCCAGGAGTAGGGATGACCTCGGTCCCTTCCCCCCGGGGTACGGAGGCGAAATGCAGCTGAGAAGGATTGCGAGTCGGCGACATTGGCTTTTGAAGGTCTCGCCTCGTAGTGCCGAAGTTAAAGGGTGAGACTCGCAAGTGCGCGTCGGACGCCTGATTCTGCGGGCTACTGAGAGGGCTCTTGACCTACGACGCAGAATTCTCCCCACTTCGCCCCTGGCTGGCCTGAACGGCGAGAGGAACAACGACCTCCTTCCCCCGAGACGGGGTCGGCCGCGTGGAAGAGTCGGCCCCATTGTACAGGACAGTCTGGAGATCGCGATAGATGGGCTCAGTATCTTTTGGAAGGGACTTCACCCTCTTGGGCGAGCCGAACTCGGCTAGATTGCGGTGCGGGGCGCTGAGGTCGGTTAGGCCCGCGACGCGAGCCACAGTCTCCACCCTTGATCGCGCCAATCACTCCAGAACCTCTTTGGGGAACGACATCTTATCAAGGCAGCAGTGAAGGGAAGGGCAAAGGTCAGCCCGACATGCAGGCGCAGGTATATATATAGTCGTCGGTGGATCCCACCGAGAGATTCCCTCAGGGCCTGTCCCACTCGCCGAATCCTGCGGGGTTGGATGTTTCTTTCCGAGTTTGTGTCAACCTCGCAAAGAGCGGGGATTGTGTACAACCCTGTATCCGGCGAGTGGAGCCGGCAGGAGCCAGATTGGCCAAGTCTAGCCCAGACCCCAGGCAAGCCAAGTCCGCGGCGTAGAGTAGAGCCCACTCAACGTCTTCAGCCATGGCGCCGAATGAGTAGAGCTCACTCAACGCCTTCGGCCATGGCGCCGAGTGAGTAGAGCTCACTCAACGCCTTCGGCCATGGCGTCGAGTGAGGCGAGCTCATTCAACGCCTTTAGCCGCGGCGCCGAGTGGGGTGAGTTCTGTCAACGCCTTTTGACCTCGGCATTGAGGTACATCCAGCACCCGTCAGCTCGCACTCGCTAGCTCGCACTCGCGGCAGACGAGTGAGGCAGGCCGAGGCTAAGCTCGCCTACTGCCGAGCCGAGGCCTGCGAGTACTAGCTCCCTTTATACTCGCTGCCTTTGCCGAGTAGAGGCCATTGCAGGGTAGCTCGCCCCCTTCAGTTGTGATGTGTTTTCCACCCTTTTTCCCCCGCTGGCCTGCCCATAGCCCGTTAGAACAGTGGAGTCTCGCTGTTGGCAGACCCAGATGGGATGCACATAGCTATTCAGAACAGCGGAGTTTGGCTGTTGGCAGGCCACCCCAAGGGGTTTTCAGTAATTCCAGGCCGGCAGACGTTAGTTACTTGCAAACCGTTTTCAGAAATCTATAAATAGGACCCAACGGGTACCTCAAAAGGCACGCTTACTTGATTCCAGTTTTCCAGCGCCTTCTGAGTTACCTTAGCCCGACATTTGGCTAAGGAGGGGAATTTCTCAGTGAACTTCCGGGTGTGTGGTGGGACATCCGCGCCGGGCCCTTGGTCTAGTCTTTTGCTCTCTTTTTCTTGTTGTTTTCCTTGCAGGAGTGAAGTAGGTGTGCGACCACCCCTTTCCCAAGGGTGAACTCGACAAGAGACTGATTTTTGGTTTCAACATTATCCAATTTACGTTTTCATAAACGGTAATTCAGTTCGTTTTTAGGTGAAATCATAATGAAAGTGAATAACCTCGATTTTTACACACTTCAAACCGAAACCGAACCGAAATTGATCAATTCGGTCTGGTTTGATTCACTTTTAGGCATGCAAATCCAAAACTTTGTTGAGGAGAGTTCGGATCAGCAAAGTGGGAGTCATTACAGTTGATTCAATTGTTGCAGATCACAGGATCACAGGATCAGGATGTTATGATTCGCTGTACTGAAGACCAATCATTGCCGAGGATTTGGACGACTCTGATATTGTCTTCTCTTTGGATTCAACGATTGCAGATCATCCGAGACTTGATCTCCTCCTCCACTCTGTTCCTTGATCACCACGGCGGAGCATCACCAGCAGTCGACTCATCGAAGGACGACAAACCTCTGGGTGGTCTTACGGTGGTTGGTCACCGCCGCCTCTCGCCAAAAAACATTTAATATAGTTTTCCAGTGGTGTGGCCACTCAGAGTCTTCTTCGTCGGCGATGGTAATTGCCTCAAAGGCCAAGAGAATGACCAATGATTCCTCTCCTTTGCAGTGCCCTCTAGTGAATATCAAAGAGATCTAGAGTGTTTTCGCACTCTTATGTGCTGAGTTAGTCTCTCGTATATAGAGGTGGATTTAGCCTGGTGGGTGTTGGAGTCAAAGGACTTGAAAAATGGATCAGGTTCATGACATCGAGTTAACTTGACGACATCGTCGAGTTAAACCGACGATATCGTCGACTTAACACAATGTTGTCGTTGAGTTAACACGATGATATCGTCGTGATCAAGCGCGTATATTGCTGTGTTTGGTTCTTGGGTGTTGATGCGGTAGCGGTTTTTTATTGTCTTGTGATATCATTGTGTGGACTTGCAACGTCGTTGTGTTGATTGGCACAATAGCTTTTTGCCATTGGATTGCCTTGAGACTATTCTAAGGGCCAAGATAGCCTCGACCTTTTTGCCCTAAATAGGCCCCGACCCATTCCAAAGAATTGGTATCTTTTGTTTTAAGCCGACATTTCTGGAAGCGGCAGATTGAGAGTTCTTGCTGCCCTAAATCTGCTCATGTCGCAAGAAAAAGGTATGCATCTAGGCTTTTCGAGAAGGTGATTCATTGACGTCATCAGTGAAGACTATTTATGGTGGAATCTTCAGATTTGTGAAGATTCGGTGTTTGTCCAGGAGAAGTTTTTCTCTTGAAGACTTGTATTCCAAAAGAGATTGTTCTCTTGAAGGAGTTCCTCTAGTTTTTGCTAGGGAAGAAAAACTGTAACTCAACCAAGATTCTAGTAGAAGATTTGAGTGGTATTCGGACCCGTGGTTTCCCCCCCTTCACATTAGAGGGGTTTTCCACGTAAAAAGTATTGTGTATTTTGTGGTGGTTGTTTTTCATTATGTTTGTACCTATTTTTTTGTTGCTTGCACGAGTTGTGGGGAAGTTTTATGTGATTTTGCAGCGGACTGCTCTTGTCAGTCCGACATCTTCTCCAACATTATGGTGGTTCAAGGCATGAGTGGTCGGGAAATGAGTGTTTTGATGGTTGAAATCCCTATGTGAACCCACCTACATGATCTACACACTAAGGGGGTTTCAGATGTATACCTGAGAAGAGTTCTTTGACGTTGAACGGAGGTGTGGCGGCATGACGAAGTTCATGACGGCGGGTTTCCTTATTTCTCTCTCCAGTCGCTGGCGACAGCCTCCACTATGCTCTCTGGTTTTGAAAGTGGCATGGGAGAGTAAACAAATGTAATGGGTTGCTTAGGGGAGTTTTATAACTCCTCTGAACTACCTTCCATGATCTCCACCACTCAAGTGGTGGTTAGCCATGACCGAACCCCTCTCGCTCCTCTAACCTTCACTTCAGCCAATCAAATGATGGGACACACCCTTAGAGACTTGATCACGGTCGGGCTTGTTAAAATTGGTGAAGTGGAAGTGGGGGTGATCGGTAGTCTGGGCGACCTGGGCGGACTGACCGCGCGGACTGGGCTTAGTCCGGCGGGTTGCTGATCGGCATTGCTTGTAGCTCTGGAGGTGGTATCCGCGGTCTGTGCGGACTGAGGTTTGGAGTCCGCTCGATCTGTGGTTGTTCTGGAGTTGCGGTGAGCTGCTTCTTTTTGGTGGTCTGGCCTATGTGCTGGCCTGGTACCCGCAGTGTCCGCTGTGACCGGGCTTTGTGCCTGTGGTCGTGGACAGTGCGAGTTGGGATTGTATCCGCCGTACCCTCTGTGACCGAGCGGACTGCCATGGGCAGGTCGCTTCTCGCCAGGACTTGGCGGGTTGGTTGCCTCTTGGCGGGCGTCTCGGCGAGTTGGCTTTGCTAGCTGCGACCAAGGGGCGGTGTCTCTATCTCATAGGGTGGTGACCGCACTCCTCACCCGGCCTATAAATAGGACCCCCCCGACACCTCATTTGGTAGCAGAGTGAACAGTAAGTTGGGCTTGAGTGTAGGCTGCGGACTCGTTTGTTGTACCCGCACTGGCTGTTTGCTTAACCGGTTTCTGTGTGCAGGTGGCGCGGCTAGCAGTGTCAAACTAGGAGTTTGGTTCTGACCGCTGGAGTTAGCGGGCTGCATTGGCGGTTACCAGCATCAGTTTTGTCTCAAGTTTCTTCTCTGTCCGCGCGACCTCGCGGTCTCGGCGGATAGGCGGCTTGTTCCTCTGTTCATCAGCAGTTTGGCGGCGGATTGAGCGAGCTCGGCGGTCTCGGCGGACTCGGCGGTCTCAGTGTGCTATCCGCCCGATTTGTTTTTCCTGCTTTTTCATACTGACGAAATCATGTCTCGCCATGTATGCCTCGCCTTGTAAAGAAGATTAATAAAAGTTTGATCTGCTTGTTTCTGTCTGTGTGTGTGGTTATCTAAGTTGCTTCCTACTTTCCGCGGTTCAAGTTGTGATCTGGGTAGTGCCGAAGATATTAATTTGGTGTTTGGGCTACCTTGTTGATCAACTTGAGAAAATTCAACATGGTATCAGAGGAAGGTTCAGTTGCTTGAGCGGTGATCAACAGGCTTGTTGTTGCTCTGTGTGCTTCTGAAGGATAACCAAGTTAGCACCATGGACGGTGGTTTTGCAAGAGGTCTTGGTATTGAGCTTCTGACGCCGACTAACTTCAAGAAGTGGAAGTCGTGCATCAAGAGCTATCTTCTGGGTGAGGAGTTATGGGAGGTCGTCGGTGGAGATGATCAAGTAGAAATAACTGCTGAGTTTGGAACAGCTGAGCAGGTGAGAGTGTGGAGGAAGACAAATGCCAAAGCTGAGTTTGCTCTCGAGCGGGCCTTGTCACCTGAACTCTTTGATCACATCTTAGGATGTGAGTCTGCTGCTGAGATTTGGACCTCCCTTGATGGGTTGTTCAATAGGAAGAATGTAGCAAGGCTACAGTTCTTAGAGAATGAGTTGGCTAAGGCAACTCAGGGAGATCTTTCTATCTCCAAATTCTTCTTGAAGATGAAGAGCTTGTGTGCTGAGCTCTCTGCTCTTGATCCTGATGAGCCGATCTCCGAGGCTAAGCTGAAGAGGCACATAATCCGCGGTTTGCGGAAGGAGTATATGGACTTCGTTACTTCTGTTCAAGGCTGGGCTACTCAGCCCTCTCTTCTGGAGCTGGAGAATCTGCTTGCCTCGCGGGAGAGCTTGGCAAGGCAGATGGCCGGGGTGACGGTCTCTGAAGGAGCTAGTGATGCTCTCTTCACTGAGAAGAAGAAGAAGAGATGGGAAGGGAAGAAGAAGCAGACTGCGGCTGGAGATGAATCTTCGTCTTCTAAACAGCAGGAGGGGAGCCTTGCTCCTAAGAAGGATTGGAAGAAGAACCTGAAGTGCTTCAGGTGTCATCAACCAGGCCACTTCAAGCGAGACTGCAAGGTCAAGCTGCAGCCTGGGCATGTTGCAGGCAAGGAGGAAGCCTCCTCAAGCAAGGAGGAAGCTGGCTGGGGTGGAGCGTTCATGACGGGCACTTGTGTCCGTGCTTTGTCCACCAGTGACATGAAGGATGACTGGATCGTTGACTCCGGGTGTGGTCATCACCTCACCGGAGATTTGTCAAAGTTCTCTTCGCTGCAGGCATACTCAGGTAACGAAGCTATCATTACTGCTGATAATACTATTCATGCAGTAGAGAAGGAGGGTATGGTAACGGTGGGCAGTGATAAGGGGCCACTCACGTTAAGGAGTGTTTATCACGTACCGGGTATGAAGAAAAACCTCTTCTCTGTGACCAATGCGGTTGATGCTGGTTATCACGTTCTGTTTGGGCCAACAGAAGTGAAGTTCCTTCGCAACGTATCAGCGGTTAAGGCTGATGTTGCTCATGTAGGAAGGAGAGTGAAGGACTTGTTTGTCTTATCAACAAGCTCCTATGTTGATCGGATGAGGGTCAACGATAGCGCTGCTATGTGGCATGAGAGGTTGGGGCATGTCGGGATGGATAAGCTGAAGGCTATGTCAAGCAGGAGCCTGGTGAGAGGCTTGCCTAAGCTATCATCCTTCGGTGAGGGTCACGTTTGTGCTGGATGTCAATATGGGAAGTCTCATCGTCTTCCATTTGATAAATCACAAACAAGAAGCAAAGCACCATTGGAGGTTATCCATGGTGATCTGATGGGACCAACCGCGACTGCTAGTCTTGGTGGAAGCAAGTATATGCTAGTCTTGATTGATGACTACTCACGATACACTTGAGTGTATTTCTTGAAGGAGAAGTCTGAAGCCTTCCGATTGTTTGTGGAGTTCAAGGAGCTGGTGGAGGGAAGGCTTAACCTGAAGATCAAAAAGCTTAGAACTGATAATGGCGGAGAGTTTGTCTCCTCCGAGTTTTCTAACTTTTGCAGGAAGCATGGAATCCAGAGGGAGCTCACTTGTGCTCATACTCCACAACAAAACGGAGTAGCGGAGCGAAAGATCTGTCATTTGACGGAAACTTGCAAATGTTGGCTTCATGCAAAGAGTATCCCAAGGTCCTTCTCGGCGGAGGGAATGTCTTGTGCTGCCTATGTCATCAATCGGATGCCTCTGAGTCCGATCAACATGAAGTCTCCCTTCGAGATGTTGCTGAAGGAGAAGCCTAGTGTGGAACACCTTCGGGTGTTTGGATCAACTTGCTATGTGCATATCCCTGATGCGCTAAGGACTAAGCTTGATGCAAAGGCAAGGAAGCTTGTCTTTGTTGGCTATGATGAGCGGAAGAAGGGTTGGAGATGCATGGATCCGGTGACGAAGAAGTTCGTGGTGTCAAGAGACGTTGTCTTTGACGAACTGACGTCATATGGAGGAAGCTCGGTTGAGCTGCCAGAGAGCAAGGTTGATGAAGGTCAGGAGGTGGCTGAGATAGCTGATCAAGTGGAGCTGGCTGTGTCACCAGCAGCTCCAGTTGCTTCAAGTTCTGGAGAAGAAGCTTCTGGATTAGGAAGCAGGGGGAGCATTGCTCCAAATTTGCCAAAGAACAGAGGTGAACCAGAAGAAGCAGCGGAGGTGATTAGCAAGGAGCAGCCTCTTCGGAGGTCAAAGAGGGTTATCAAGCCTCCAGCTCGCTATTGCGAAGGAAACACTGTGAGCTATGTCTCATGCTTCTTTGCAGGTCCTCTAGATGAGCGAGAGCCTGCTAGCTTTAATGAGGCCACTGGTGTCAAGGAGTGGGAAGATGCCATAAGAGAGGAGATGGATGCTCTCAAGAAGAATGGAACTTGGGATCTGGTGCCCAAAGTTGATGGCATTACTCCGGTGACATGCAAGTGGGTGTTTAAGTTAAAGAAGAAGGCAGATGGGAGCATTGAGAGATTCAAGGCTCGTGTGGTGGCTCGAGGGTTCTCTCAACAGTATGGAGAAGACTATGAGGAGACGTTCAGCCCTGTTGCAAAGATGACTTCAGTTCGGATGGTGATTGCATTGGCTGCATGCCAAGGATGGAGGATGTGGCAGCTTGATGTAAAGAATGCTTTTCTTTACGGAGAGATTGACAAAGACATCTTTATGGATCAGCCTCTTGGTTTCGTTTCTGAAGTTCATCCTGATTACGTCTGCAAGCTCAGGAAGGCTCTCTACGGGTTGAAGCAAGCTCCTAGAGCTTGGTATGGGAAGATAGCAGAGTATCTGCAATTCTGTGGATACCTTGCTTCAAACTCAGACTCTAGCTTGTTCATCAAGAAGAAGGGGAAGCTTTCTGTCTTGGTCCTGCTGTATGTTGATGATATGATCATCACAAAGAATTCTGAGGAGGAGGTTGCTAGGCTCAGAGCTGAGCTAGCCATTCGCTTCGAGATGAAAGACTTGGGAGAGCTTCATCACTTTCTTGGTCTCAAAGTGGAGAGGAAGGAGAGCGGGATCCTTATCTGCCAGAAGGGATATGCTGAGCGCATTGTGAACCGATTTGGCTTGATTGAAGGAAAGACTTGCTCTACTCCTATGGATCAAAGTCTGAAACTTCGACGAGATGAAGGAAGGGTTCTTCCTGATCCTTTGGTGTTCAGGGCCCTTATTGGAAGCTTGATCTACCTGACGATTACTAGACCTGATATAGCTTACGTTGTTGGTCGAGTAAGTCGGTTCATGGCAGAGCCAAGGAAGTCTCATTTTGTAGCGGCAAAGAACGTTCTGAAGTATGTCAAGGCAACTTCTGACATGGGACTTCTCTACAGAAGGGATGCGAGTTTCTCTCTGCTAGGTTACACGGATGCTGACTATGGTGGTGATTCGGATGACCGAAGATCAACTTCTGGTTATGTGTTCACTTGTGGATCAGCGGGCATTTCGTGGTGTAGCAAGAAGCTGGACTCGGTATCTGTCTCCACTACGGAAGCTGAGTACAAGGCGTCTGCCTTGGCAGCTCGGGAAGCCATTTGGCTAAGGAGGCTTGTAGATGATGTCCATGAAGAAGTGCAAGGCCCTACTTTGCTCCGAGGGGATAACGAGAGTGCTCTCAAGCTGGTGAACAATCCAGTTTGTCATGCCAGGACTAAGCATATTGAGATCGATCACCACTTCATAAGGGAGAAGGTGTTGGAAGGATCTCTTGTGGTTGGTCATGTTCGGAGTGAAGATAACCTTGCTGACATCTTCACCAAGTCGCTGTCGAAGGGGCCTTTTCAGCGGCTTCGAGGTCTGCTTGGCTTGATCACCACTTCTCACTTCAAGGGGGAGTGTTAAAATTGGTGAAGTGGAAGTGGGGGTGATCGGTAGTCCGGGCGACCTGGGCGGACTGACCGCGCGGACTGGGCTTAGTCCGGCGGGTTGCTGATCGGCATTGCTTGTAGCTCTGGAGGTGGTATCCGCGGTCTGTGCGGACTGAGGTTTGGAGTCCGCTCGATCTGTGGTTGTTCTGGAGTTGCGGTGAGCTGCTTCTTTTTGGTGGTCTGGCCTATGTGCTGGCCTGGTACCCGCAGTATCCGCTGTGACCGGGCTTTGTGCCTGTGGTCGTGGACAGTGCGAGTTGGGATTGTATCCGCCATACCCGCTGTGACCGGGCGGACTGCCATGGGCAGGTCGCTTCTCGCCAGGACTTGGCGGGTTGGTTGCCTCTTGGCGGGCGTCTCGGCGAGTTGGCTTTGCTAGCTGCGACCAAGGGGCGGTGTCTCTATCTCATAGGGTGGTGACCGCACTCCTCACCCGGCCTATAAATAGGACCCCCCGGCACCTCATTTGGTAGCAGAGTGAACAGTAAGTTGGGCTTGAGTGTAGGCTGCAGACTCGTTTGTTGTACCCGCGCTGGCTGTTTGCTTAATCGGTTTCTGTGTGCAGGTGGCGCGGCTAGCAGTGTCAAACCAGGAGTTTGGTTCTGACCGCTGGAGTTAGCGGGCTGCATTGGCGGTTACCAGCATCAGTTTTGTCTCAAGTTTCTTCTCTGTCCGCGCGACCTCGCGGTCTCGGCGGATAGGCGACTTGTTCCTCTGTTCATCAGCAGTTTGGCGGCGGATTGAGCGAGCTCAGCGGTCTCGGCGGACTCGGCGGTCTCAGTGTGCTATCCGCCCGATTTGTTTTTCTGCTTTTTCATACTGACGAAATCATGTCTCGCCATGTATGCCTCGCCTTGTAAAGAAGATTAATAAAAGTTTGATCTGCTTGTTTCTGTCTGTGTGTGTGGTTATCTAAGTTGCTTCCTACTTTCCGCGGTTCAAGTTGTGATCTGGGTAGTGCCGAAGATATTAATTTGGTGTTTGGGCTACCTTGTTGATCAACTTGAGAAAATTCAACAGGGCTAGCCTAAGTTTAAACTTAATTGGGTCGGGTTAGTTCAAATTGAACCATAGGCTCAGGTTTGACCATTCTCGATCAACCCTCGACCATTCTTGATCAACTCCTTTTTTAGCTTTCCAAAGACCCTAACTGATGCTCGACCATTTCACCTGATGCCACCAGTTGGCCTCCTCCTTCAATGATTCTCTAGTGTGCCCCAACATGAAGGTTTGTTGGGTATTTTTTGGTGGTAGTGGGGTACCTGAGATTTTCTAAACAATTTCTTCTTTTTATTCATGCCCTAAAATCTAGATTTTTTGGAATCTCAAAAAAAACTGTGCTTACCAATTTTCTCATCGGCTGTGTGATTATGGTGAAGCCAAAGGGAATTAGAATCGGCTTTGATGTTAGTGTTGGCACATTATGTTTTGCAGAGTGGATGAAGGAGTGGAATGTGACTATGGTGATGACAGCTCTGCTGGATTAAAGTCTAATACAATGCACCATAAAAAAATCGAGAGTAAAAAATCTGCAAGAGTAATTTTGTTTGAGATGGAGTAATTTTGCTCACCTATGCAATATGTATATACAAATAATAGATAAGATTTGTATGAGAATTGTTGTGGGTCAACTCGATGCTCTGGTAGATGGGTATACATCAAACCATCTTAGCCCGGGAGCGGTCGAGCTAGCAAAGAGTCAATGAAGAAATGAGACGACAGACAAGAAAGTTTTTTTAATGTGAAAAATCACGGAAAGAGGTAAAAATCACGTGGTCAGGACTGTGCCGACCAAATATCCATCACATTTATTTTGTTGTTACAGGAGCTTTGCAGAGACTTTGAGGGCGACAAGCCACCTCTCGTTACAGTTGTTGAGGGAGAAGGAGATGAGGCTCTGAGGGTGATAGACCACTGCTCTTGGAGCTACGTACTTTCTAAGTTATAGTGGATTGTTCTCTGGAGTTTTTGGTTGCTGCTCAGAGGCTGGAGAAGTGCACTTGGCTCGATTTGGTGTATGCGACTTGTCTTTGATTGCAAGCGGGGGAGGCTGGAGCGACGTTCTTGTTGCGATGAGCTGAGTATAGTTGTTGGTGTTACCATTGTGATCTGGAAGTGATCAAGTATGTGGCCTCATTGCAACTCAGTATGAGTCTATCAGGGTCGCACATAAGATTGTGGAGAAATTGAAAGATATGGATTTGTATGGTTTAGATCATATGATGAGTTGATAAGACTTAGTTCAACCTAGCTTAATGGCGTCGAGTGTGTTGAGACCAGTCAACACCTTCATCGAGTTAAGCGTTAACTCGTTGAATGGCGGCGTTGAGTGTGTTGAGTATATTCAACGGTTCGTCGAGTCAAAGTGTTGATTCGATGAGTATGACACTTAAGCGTTGAGTGTATTGACTATACTCGACGATTCGTTGAGTCAAGGTGTTGATTCGACGAGGCTGGGTCTCAGGAGTTGAGCACGTTGAGTTCACTCAACGCCTTCGTCGAGTAAAGGGTTTAATTGACGAATCTGGTGCTTAGACGTTGAGTGTATTGAGTTCACTCAACGTCATTCGATGAATATGGCTTTTGGCATTGAGTGCACTCAACGTCATCCGTCGAGTATGAATGATACACGGCGATTCGTTGAGTATGGCGCAGAAAGCGTTGACAGAGTTGGGTCCACTCAACGCCTTCATAGAGTCAAGTGTTGATTCATATGAGGATGACGTTGAGTTCGTCGTGTATCCTATGGATACTCGACGATTTGTCGGCTATGTAATGATACTCGACGATTCGTCCTATATGTCATAGATACTCGACGATTCGTCGAGACAAGGGTTGTCTGGCCGAAGTTTTGTAGTCTAAGTCCTGGGTCTGCGGATAGCGACAACAACTGTTATATTTATTCCTTGTGTATAAATAGAAGTCTTTAGGGTTTCTTCATTAATTGACTTACTGTTCATTCTGTCTAAGTACGCGAGTTGTACTGTGCGAAAAGACGGAAGCCCTAGAATCCCGACAGAAGCTGTTCCGCCTTTTGTCGTCGATGTCGCTGATTTCGATCCCGGCGAGTGTCGCCGCCGCCTCTCCTTCAACAGATTTAGCAGTCTGTGTAGACGCTGAGTGTCCTCTCCCGACCTAGTGCTTGTTCGACAAGTAGCTACAGGTTCTCCCGATCATGTGGATTTCATGTAGAGGCGCAGATATTCTTTCTACGCTCAGGACTCAAGTCGCTAAGTGACCGACCAATTTTTCTAAAGCACCAAGGTTGAGTATAGACGCAATCCTTCAAAGATAATTTTATTTACAGCTAGTTTTACTTCTTGAATCATGAATATTGGTCGATCCGAACTCTTTTGGGTTTTCTTATTCTTTAATTCTGCTGCGTCCATAAGTGTTGGGCCATCCTAGCAAAACCCAACAGTGGTATCAGAGGGAGGTTTGTCGACAATATTCAACATTTCAGAAGTTGCTAAATTCATGGCGTGTAGATTTGTAAATTTTAGAAGTGTTCTAAAATGCCTAAATCTATTCTTGGAACTCCATCAAGAACGCATGTGATTTCTTTGTTGTTACTCCTTAACAGTAACCGTCCCTCTTGTTGGTTTATAAAACCAAGTATGTGTTAGATTTTGTATCTCACATAAGAGAGACGAGCTTGTCTACTGTGTAAGTGGAGTTGGTGTTGCTCATGTCTAGTACATGTAAATTTGAGGATTTGGAAGGGTTATAGATGTTCAGATTTAGCCCAGTTTATCAAGTGTTGATGATTTTATTGCGCACATCTGGGATGCATTTGAATTATGCTTGTTGTTATTTTATTTCGTGGATATGCACACTGGTTAATAGTTAACCATGATTAAGTGTTAATCAATTGTTTAAAATCCCTTAAGCAATATTAAATATTCAGATGCCTTCCGATGAATGACACTTTTCTCGCCTCGATCGACGAACTGCGGGCTTGCCAAAGCAAGGTACAGTAATCTATCTTGACAAGGGTACGAGCGGATAATTGTGATATCTCACTATCGACATCAGATCAAACTTAACTGGGTGATCTCAAAGGTTGAGTGCCCAGAGACATATGGTTGGCATGCACCATATGATAGATGCGAATAAAGAGTTATTCACCAATCATACATGAATTGCATTGTGATGCAATTGGCAAGCGTTGCCCACCTAAATACACTATTAGAAAACTGACTTTTAGCCACGGCAGATTGCCATGGCTAAAAGTCCAAAACCGTGGCTAAAGACTTTTAGCCACGGTCTACCCACGGAAAATGGGCGTGGGCAATACGAGCGTGGCTAAAAGTCCAAACCGTGGCTAAAAGTCCAAAACTGTGGCTAATACTGAACTTTTAGCCACGATTTGATTGT
Organism: Platanthera zijinensis; assembly: GCA_039513925.1. Taxonomy (NCBI): domain Eukaryota; kingdom Viridiplantae; phylum Streptophyta; class Magnoliopsida; order Asparagales; family Orchidaceae; genus Platanthera; species Platanthera zijinensis. Next base: position 20,169,181 of record CM077081.1, on the reverse strand, counting down.
CGTGGCTAATACTGGACTTTTAGCCACGGTTTAATTGCCGTGGTTAAAGGGCCACTCATAACATAAAAAATTCAGGCCAGCCGCCGCCGCCGCCGCCGAGCCGCCGCCGCCATATTTATTTCAAATACTAATTGAAATAAATTCCTTATAAACCCAAAATTTCGTTTTGTTTTGGCGGTGTGGGACTAAATATAGCCACGACCTTTTGCCATGGTTCAGGCAAACCGTGGCTAATACTAGACTTTTAGCCATGGAAAAAAACCGTGGCTAATACTCACTATTAGCCACGATTTTTCCCCCGTGGCAAAAGAATTCGTGGCTAAAAGCCATTTTTCTAGTAGTGATAGCTGCATTGTGAGAGAAAAGCCAAAACGTACTCATAGTATTAGTGAAATATGGATCTCGTCTACTAAGAGAGTTACTCGCGTAAATTATTCGAATTGATATCGAGGGTTATCAGTTTGATAAAAATAGTTGGAGTTATTTTGATTAAAGTCCTTATCGAAAGAATAAAATGTATTTTGAAATGTAGTACTGATTTTACTTTGCTTGATCATTGTAGAATTTCCATGACTAGTGGTTCACACTCCACCATGTCCCTCAGAGCCATCCTTGAGAAGGAAAAGCTGACTGTGACTAATTATTTGGACTGGTATAGGAGCTTGAGAATTGTTCTCAGGCAAGAGCGCAAGCTCTATGTTTTAGAAGACTCTCCTGAAGAGCTTGTCGGGAATGCGTCCCGTGCGGATAAGGATGCTTATAAAAAGTATCTTGACGACTCCTTAGATGTCGAATAACTTATGCTGACAACCATGAACTTTGTGCTCCAAAAGCAACATGAGAACATGGGTTGCAAGAAAATTGACAAGCATCTCAAGAAAATGTTTCAAGGGCAAGCTCGTCAAGAGAGGTTTGACGTTACAAAGGCATTGTTCTAGTGTAAGATGAGAGCTCGGGACCTAGTAGGGACTCACATACTCAAGATGATTTGGTATATAGAGAACCTTGAGAGACTAGGCTTCCCTCTGGGCCAAAAATTGGTCACAGACCTGATCCTGCAATCGTTGCCGGAAAGTTATGAGCAGTTTGTCTTAAACTATAACATGAATGAAAAAAACAAGATAATGCCCGAGCTCCTGGGCATGTTGCGAACTGCCGAGATCAACATGAAGAAGGTCAAGCCTACTAGCCCCATATTGATGGTGCATAAAGGCAAGGGCAAAGGTCAAGGGCTTCAAGAAGATGAAGGTAGGCCCTAAGTATGCTCTGGATCCCAAGTCATCTGCACTAAAAAGGAAAGGCTTAGTAAAAGAAGGGAAATGCCATCACTGTGGCAAGGCTTGTCATTGGAGGAGGAATTGTCCTTCGTACATTGAGGGTTTGTAGAAGATGAAGGGGGTATGACTTCTGCTCCTGGGCATGTTGCGAACTGCTGAGATCAACACGAAGAGGGTCAAGCCTACTATCCCCATATTGATGGTGCATAAAGGCAAGGGCAAGGCCAAGGGCTTCAAGAAGATGAAGGTAGGCCCTAAGTATGCTCTGGATCCCAAGTCTTCTGCACTAAAAAGGAAAGGCTTGGTAAAATAAGGGAAATGCAATCGCTGTGGCAAGGCATGTCATTGGAGGAGGAATTGTCCTTCGTACATTGAGGGTTTGCAGAAGATGAAGGGGGTATGACTTCTGCTTCTAGCATCTATGTTATAAAGATAAACCTTTTTGCTCCTTCATCCTGGGTATTAGATATCCGATGCGGTTCTCACATTTGTATAAATATGCAGAAACTAAGAAGGAGAAGAATGCTGAGTAAAGGGGAGGTGGACATGCATGTTGGCAATAAAATAAGAGTTGTTGTTGTCGTCGTGGGTGTTTACCGTCTTTCTTTGCCCAGTGAGCTTGTAATAGAACTAGATAATTGTTATTTTGTTCCTTACATAACTAGAAACATCATATCTATTTCGTGTTTGGACATGATTGAATATTTTTTTTATTAAGAACAATTGTTGTTCAATATTTAAGAATAATGTTTGTTATGGTGTGACCCAAATATTTAATGATTTATATGTTTTGAACTTAGACCATCAGATCTATAATATAAAAAATACTAAGAGACTAAGAACGAATGATTCAAACCCTACATATCTTTGGCATTGTTGTTTGGGTCATATAAATGAGAAACGTATATCCAAGCTCCAAAGAGATGGACTATTGGACTCATTTGATTATGGATCATTTTAGAGATGCAAATCTTATTTGTAAGACAAGATGACTAAGGTCCCTTTCATTGGAAACAATGAGAGAGATGATGATCACTTGAGTATAATACATAGTGATGTATGTGGACTCATGAGTTCTATGGCTAAAAGTGGGTTTTTCTACTTTGTTACATTTACTGATGATTTCAGTAGATACGGATTCGTGTATCTTATGAAGTGCAAATCTGAAACCTTTTAAAAGTTCAAAGAGTTTAAAAACGATGTAGAGAACCAATTGGGTAAGAAGGTTAAAGCACTTTGTTCTGATTGAGGTGGTGAATACCTAAGTCATGAGTTTTGTGATCATCTAGAAGAGTGTGATATTATATCACAACTCACTCCACCTGGAACCCCGCAACATAATGGTGTGCCTGAGCAGAGGAATCTCACTCTATTAGACATGGTACGGTCGATGATGAGTCATGCAGATCTGCCTGTTTTCTTTTGGGTTTTTGCTTTAGAAACTGCTGCTTTTACACTAAATCATGCTCTAACAAAAGCGATTCTAAAGACACCATATGAGATATAGACTAAAAAGCATCCTAGTATGTCGTTCATTAAGGTTTGGAGCTGTGAGGCATATGTGCGACGTCAAATGCTTGGCATGCTGGAACCCAAATCAGATAAGTGTTATCTTGTGGAGCATTCTAAGGAAACTAAATGGTACTATTTCTATCTACTATTTAAAGGCAAAGTGTTTGTCCCAAGGACTAATGTCTTTTTTGAGAAAGAGTTCTTAAGTAGAAAGACTGCTAGGGTAGAATTTGAAGAAGTTCAAGAACCACAAAATGTGAATAAGCCGGAATTAGAACCTGAGTCATGACTACAAGTTGTTGTAGCTACAAAACCTGTACAGGAAACACAAGTTTCACGTAGATCTGGTAGACCAAGGTTTGAGCCTGAGAGATATGGATTTCTCATGTCTCAAATAGGTAATGTGTTATTTATGGATCATAATGATGAGCCAATAACCTACCATGAGGCTATGAGTGGACAGGACTCCGAGAAGTGGCTTGAGGCCATGAAATCTGAAATGGACTCCATGTATGAAAACGAAGTTTGGACCTTGGTGGAACCACCTAAAGGGGTTACGACCCATATGGTGCAAGTGGATCTTCAAGAAGAAGACCGACATGGATCAGAATGTACATACATTCAAAGGGAGACTGGTGGCTAAAGGTTTCAAGCAAATTCATGGTATTGACTATGATGAGACTTTTTCCCCTATTGTCAAGATTAAGTCCATCCAAATTCTGTTTGTTATTGCTGCGTATTATGACTACGAGATCTGGCAGTTGGATGCTAAAATGGTTTTCCTAAATAGAAACCTCCTTGAGGAAGTGTATATGACACAACCCGAGGGTTTTGTATCTCCAGGGGAAGCCACTAAAATATGCAAGCTACAGAGATCTATTTATGTATTAAAACAAGCTTCTCGAAGTTGGAATCTTCGTTTTGATGAAAAGAACAAAGAGTTTGATTTTATCAAGAACGAGGATGAATTGTGTGTTTACAAGAGGATTAGTGGGAGCATCGTTATCTTTCTGATATTATATGTAGATGACATTCTACTAATCGAGAATGACAAATCAACCCTACAAGTTGTTAAGAATAACCTAGGGGACTGCTTTTCAATGAAGGACTTGGGTGAAACGACTTATATACTTGATATTAAGATCTATATAGATAGATCGAAGAAGTTGCTGAGTTTGACCCAAAGTACGTAGTACATTGACAAGGTATTGAAACGGTTCAGCATGCTTGAGTCCAAGAAAGGATTCTTACCCATGTCTCATAGTGTGAGTCTTTCTAAGGACTAGTGTCCTAAGTCTTGTAAAGATAAGGACCGCATGAAGTTGATTCCATATGCTTCGGCAATTAGGTCAATCATGTATGCAATGATATGTACTAGACCCGATGTTTTTTATGCCTTGAGCACGACTAACAGGTATCAGTCTGATCCCGGTGAAAGTCACTGGATAGCCGTCAAGAACATCCTGAAGTACTTGAGAAGGACTAAGGATGCGTTTTTGGTATTTGGCGAAGAGGAAGAGCTCGTTGTAAGGGGTTACACTGATGCTAGCTTTCAAACTGATAGAAACGACTCAAAGTCTCAGTTAGGGTTCATATTTTGTCTAAATGGAGGTGTTGTTAGCTGGAAAAGTTCTAAGAAAGAGACAGTTGTTGATTCTATAACTAAAGCCGAGTATATCGTGGCTGCAAATGCAGCGAAATAGGTTATATGGATTAGGAAATTCATCGGCGAGTTAGATGTAGCTCCTAGCATTGTTCGTCCCATAGTTCTCTACTGTGACAACAACGGTGCAATTACACTTGCTTCGGAACCTAGATGTCATCAGCGCTCCAAGCACATACTTCGGTGGTTCCATCTAATTCGAGAGATTGTCGATCGAGGAGATATGAGCATTTGTAGAGTGCCGACTGAGGAGAACATTGTGGATCCACTGACAAAGCCTCTCGCATAGAGAAAACATGATGGTCATGTTAGATCTATGGGTATACGATACCTTAATGATCAACTCTAGTAGGAGTCTTGTGGATTGTATGTTTGTTGGCTGTAATATTTCATTTGATGAATAAAGTATTGTATGCATTTCATTTATATATTTTGGCAAGTTCTTTTATTATGTTACTGTTTCTATTGTGATAGAGTAGTTAGCTGTATAAATGTCCTGAGAATGTTTTCTTCCATAGGAGTCAAGTAGTGACTTGAAAGTGAGAGCTTATGGTCTTAGAAGCTTTATTCTTAAAATTTACCTGGTCATCGTATCATCTTAGAAGCTTATGGTCTACGATGATGATACCTTTAAGACTAGCATGTGTGTTGATTGATGACCCGTCCTCACAGGTCATGATATTGTGATATCAAGTCATCACATGGGTACTTGTTATGAACAAGTTGTACTGGACAGACCCACCATGAGAATACTTTGTGGATTGTTATATAAAAGTGTCACAAGTATGGCTCAAGTGGCAATGGTGTTTGTGATCCTTTGACCTGAAGTCACAACATTTATCGAGTGAGGAAGAGCGTGCCTTGATGTCATTAAAAGTCCAGTCTTGAGAAAGTTGGATGATAAATGTGGTTATTGGGTACGTTACGAATCATTTGGGTGTTTGCGTGTGATCAAAGATGAGATTTGTCCTCCTTTATGACAGGAGTTGCATCCATAGGCCCCTTGATGGAATGGAACTGAGAAATACATGGTCATGCTTGGTTGAGTCAATATATGATATTAGGCTCACCAATTTCTGGAAGTCCATTCTAGATCAGGAAACTGGGATTGAACAATTATGAAAGTGACACAGTCTATACCTCTAGTTCTATCCAGATATAAAGGACGAAGGGACATGACAACACTATAACATTGGTTATAATGGATTTTTAGTTTATAAATTCTTACTGTTTGAGGAGCAATGATGTATTGCTAGATATTGCTCGTTATTTGTGAAGCTTTTGTTTGATACTTTCAAGATCAAGTGAGAGACTATTGGCGTTACCATTGTGATCTGGAAGTGATCAAGTATGTGGCCTCACTGCCAACCCAGTATGAACCTATCAGGGTTGCACATAAGATTGTTGAGAAATTGGTAGATATGGATTTGTATGGTTTAACTCATATGATGAGTTGATAAGACTTAGTTCAACCTAGGTTAATGACGTTGAGTGCGTTGAGACCAGTCAATGCATTTGTCGAGTTAAGCGTTAACTCGTCGAATGGCGGCGTTGAGTGTGTTGAGTATATCCAACGGTTCGTCGAGTCAAAGTGTTGATTCGATGAGTATGACACTTAAGCGTTGAGTGTATTGACTATACTCGACGATTCATTGAGTCAGGGTGTTGATTCGACAAGTCTGGGTCTCAGACATTGAGTGTGTTGAGTTCACTCAACGCCTTCGTCGAGTAAAGCGTTTATTTGACAAATCTGGCACTTAGGCGTTGAGTGTTTTGTGTTCACACAACGCCATTCGAAAAATCTGGCTTTTGACGTTGAGTGTGTTGAGTTCACTCAACGTCATTCGTCAAGTATGAATGATACTCGACGATTCGTGGAGTATGGCACATAAAGCATTGACAGAGTTGGGTCCACTCAATGCCTTCGCAGAGTCAAGTGTTGATTCAGCTGAGGATGACGTTGTGTTAGTCGTGTATCCTATGGATACTTGACGATTCGTCGACTATGTAATGATACTCGACGATTTGTCGTGTATGCCATAGATACTCGACGATTCGTCGAGACAAGGGTTGTCTGGACGAAGTTCTGTAGTCTAAGTCCTGGGTCTGCGGATAGCAACGAGAACTGTTCTGTTTATTCTTTGGGTATAAATAGAACTCTTTAGGGTTTCTTCATTAATTGACTTACTGTTCATTCTAAGCACACGAGCCGTACTGTGCGAAAATACGGAAGCCCTAGAATCCCGACAGAAGTTGTTCCGCCTTTCGTCGCCGTTGTTGCTGATCTCGATCCCGGCGAGTGTCGTCGTCGCCTCTCCTTCAACAGACCTAGCAGTCTGTGGAGAGGCTTGGTGTCCTCTCCCGACCTAGTGCTTGTTCGACAAGTAGCTACGGGTTCTCCCGATCGTGTGGATTTCCTGTAGATGCGCGGATATTATTTCTACGTTCAGGACTCAAGCCGCTAAGTGACCGACCGATTTTTCTGGACCACCAATGTTGAGTATACACTTAATCTCTCAAAGGTAATTTTATTTACAGCTATATTTATTTCTTGAATCATGAATATTGGCTGATTCGAACTCTTTTAGATTTTCTTGTTCTTTAATTCCGCTGCGTGCACAAGTGTTGTGTCATCCTAGCAAAACCCAACAGTAGTGTGCGTAGAGTGCAATGTGCATGTGGCAAAGTGTGCAAGGATTAAAATATGCGTGGGGCACAATGTGCAAGGATAAATCCCCACGGGGTCCTTGAAGACCGCTAGGAGATCTTCAAGGGACGTTCCTTCGAGCGTGTAGGGCGATCTTCGAAAGATTTTTCGAGAGCTCTCTCGCACATAGGAGGTAAGGTGAAAGGAGATGAAGATGATCTGAAAGGAGGGCATGGGGCCCATTTTAATTTGTTTGTGGGTGGCGTTTTTGAAAATAACTGGTGGTTACGTTAGTTATATAGTTATCTGCAGACCATAACCAATTCATGTGCATACTATGGATAGTTTTGTGGTTATCGCAAATCATAACCAATTTATGTGTTATACGCACACCTGTTATGAATTTGGTTATGTGAACACTATAACCATATTATTTGCTATGCGCGAATCATTATGTGTATTTTATGATGCACATATTTAGGAAATTTACTACTCCATACCGATTATGTGAATCAGTTATGCGCACCCACATAATGAGTGGTTATGTCAAGGTGGTTACGTGGTGGTTACACGATGATTACGTTGTGGTTGAGCGGGACCAGTCGGGGGGAGCTGGCCGGCAGCGGCCGAAGGGTCGATCGGTGGCAAGAGTCTGACCGACCGGTAGATGACGACCAGGCAGTCTCCCAAGCAACCCCGTAAGGGGGGTTCAGTTGGTGAGAGTCAGTCGACCGAAAGGCCAGTCGGGCGAGAGCGTGGCCGCGGAGGCCAATCGGGCGCCTGATAGCCAATTTTTCATAAGTCAACTATATATCTTTTTTGGATCATCTTTAGAATTTCAACACACCCGGATCGCAAAATCTAATCATCAAGCTTGAGTTGCAGAATGACGAATCACTTCACCACCTCAGCCATCCATCCTCTCACTTGTAGAAATCATGGGTGCAACACTTCACGCTTTGGTTCTCATAAGTTAGGGCATACTATTAAACTGTGCAGAGCACGACATATCCACACGCCCCTATCAAAACTCCTCTTATCGCTAAGTTATATCATCCTGAGTCCAGCATGCCCAAACGAGATAATATTCTTATACTTTTTGGCAATAAACGTACTATCTCAATCTTGTGCATTCCATTGCGCATTTAAATGTTCATTGTCCCTATGATTGTGACATCGCAATCGGACATGTCACCCATGTAGTTCAACTTGGTTGCCATCCTTAGAGAATTAAAAAAACCGAAGCATCGCAATAAATGTGTTGTGATTCATTAAATTCCAACATCCAACTGATATTATAGTCATTACGACTCTCACCAAGGGAATAGAGATCGTCATTCTTCACTCCCAAATCCAACATCACCGCACATGCATCATAGATGCCTTTCAAAACACTATCCACGTTGCGAACTGTTGAATTTTGTGAAGTGAAAGTGGGGGTTGTTCAGGCTGTCCGCGCGGCCTGGGCGGACGGGTGGTGCGGCCTGGTCAGTTTGTTAGTGTCTGGCAGATCGACAAGTTGGCCTTGTGCTGGAGCGGTTTGGCAGTCTGGCTTGGGAGTTGGCGGACTGGATCCTTATCCGCCGAGCTCGCGCCAGGTTTTTTGTTGGACTTGCTCATTTTCTGTGACAAGTCCAGTGTGTTCGTTGTGTCCGTATTGTCCGCTGGTTGACCGGGCGGTGTGCATGTTGGTCGTGGACTTGTGTATGGGCTGGTGTTGTGTCCGCGTGTAGTGTGCGGATTGCTGCAGTGTGTGGACTGTTGCTATGTCCGCATGTTGTGCAGCTTGCGGGCTAGTGCAATGTTTGCGGCCTATGTGGGCTGGCTTCCATCCTTAGTGTCAGGCGGTTGTGGTTGGTCTGTCCGGCTTTGTCCTTGCGGACTTGGCGGACTGACATGTTCTTGTCGCGGACTGGGGTGGTGTCTCTATTCACTAGGGCGGTGACCACACTTCTCTCTGCGCCTATAAATAGGACCCCCTGTCACATCATCAGTAACTAAATGAATAGTGAGCTTACTCGCGTTTAAGTTACTGCGGACTGGTTTTTGGTATCCACCCGGGTTGAAGGGGTTAACCGGTTACTTGTTGTGCAGGTTATTCAGTCAGCGATAAAGGTCCAGCTGGGATTTGGTTCTAAGTCTGTGCGGACTTTGTGGCTTCAACAAACGGTTATTGCTAGTCACATGCGACTAAGCAGCGGTTACTCTTCTGCAACTTTCTATTCTGTTCAATAAGTTGTCCGCCTCTGGGCGGCTTACTCAGTTGGTGGCAGCAGTCCGTGCGGTCTGGCGGCTAGGCGACCTCGCGGTCAGGAGGTCTGCATTTCGGAGGATAGAGTTCTTTTCAGTACTGGAATAACGGGTAGTCCGCGCGGTTTGTTGCAGTCTTGCGACCTGGAGACCTGAGCGGACTCCTTTAGCAGTTAGCAGCAGATCCAGCGGTTACTTCTTGAGTCTGCTCGGCTTGTTTGTGTTGTACTTTTTCTGCTTTCCTCAGAATTTTTGGCAAGCATGTCTCGCCATGTATGCTCTGCTTTGTAAAGAAGATCTTCTTTTAGTACAAGATTCTTGTTCTTGCGTTTTGCTTTCTGGTTTACTTGCTCAAGTGTGTTGAGTGTTCCTGCGCCTTGGTCCCGTTCTCCGCTATATCAAATTTTAACATGGTATCAGAGGGAATAGTGGCTTAAGCAGTGAATCCCCTCAGTTTGCTTGTTGCTTCTGTGAGTAGGTAACCAGGTTTGTTGCAATGGAAGCTGGGTATGCAAGGGGTCTTTGAATTGAGCTGCTCACACCGACTAACTTCAAGAAGTCGAAGTCGTGAATGAGATGTTATCTTCTTGGTGAGGATCTGTGGGATGTTGTCGATGGTGATAACAAGCAGGAGGTTACTGTTGCTGCTTGTGCTAGCACTGATGAGGTGAAAGCTTGGAGAAAAACTAACGCGAAAGCGAAGTTTGCTCTCAAGCGAGCTATATCACCGGAACTCTTTGATCGCATTCTTAGATGTTAATCTGCTGCGGAGATCTGGACTTCCCTTGATGGGTTGTTCAACAGGAAGAACGTAGCTAGACTACAGTTCTTGGAAAATGAGTTGGCCAGAGCAACTCAAGGAGATCTGTCCATCTCCAAGTTCTTCCTCAAGATGAAGAATCTCTGTGTTGAGATCTCAGCTCTTGACCCTGATGAGCCTATCTCTGAAGCCAGGTTAAAAAGACACATAATCTGTGGCTTGCAGAAGGAGTATGTGGCCTTCGTTACTTCTGTTCAAGGCTGGGCTACTAAGCCATCTTTGTTGTAGTTAGAGAACTTGCTGGCATTGCAGGAGAGCTTGGCTAGGCAGATGGTCGGTGTTACTATCTCTGAAGAAGGTAGTGAAGCTCTCTTTACAGGAAAGAGGAAGAAATGGGAGAAGAAGAAGACTGTTCCTGGTGATGACCCTTCAACTTTCAATCAACAAGAGGGAAGCGTTGCTGCTAAGCAGGATTGGAAGAAGAAGGAGTGTCTCAAGTGCTACAGGTGTAACCAGCCAAGACACTTCAAAAGGGACTGCAAAGTCAAGCTGCAGCCTAGACATGTTGCAGACAAGGAAGAAGCTTGCTCTAGCTCTGAGGAAGTCAGATGGGAAGGAGCATTTATGACTGACACTTGTGTCGGTGCCTTGTCCTACGTTGACTACCAGGATGACTGGATCGTGGACTCTGGGTGTGGTCATCACCTCACCGGAGAAAAGTCCAAGTTTTCCTCTCTGCAGACATTCACAGGTAATGAAGCTATTATTACAGCTGATAATACTGTTTATGCAGTAGAGAAGAAGGGTGTGGTGTCTGTGGGTAGTGATCAGGGTCCACTCAAGTTAAGGAGTGTCTATCACGTACCTGACATGAAGAAGAACCTCTTCTCTGTGACCAATGTGGTTGACGCGGGCTATCACATTCTGTTTGGGCCAACAGAAGCGAAATTTCTCCGCAACGTATCAACGGTTAAGGCTGATGTTGTTCATGTAGGGAGAAGGGTTAGAAACTTGTTTGTTTTATAAACAAGCTCTTATGTTGATCGGATGAGGGCCAACGATAGCGCTGCTATTTGGCATGAGAGAATAGGGCACGTAGGGATGGACAAGTTGAAAGCTATGACGACGAGAAGCCATGTGAAAGGCTTGCCAAAGTTTTCATCCTACAGAGATGGCTATATCTACGCAGGATGTCAGTTCGAAAAGGCTCATCGCCTTCCGTTTAACAAGTCTCAGACAAGGAGCAAGGCACCTTTGGAGTGCATTCATGGTGATTTGATGGGGCCAACTGCTACTGCTAGTCTTGGAGGCAACAGATACATGTTGGTGCTGATTGATGACTACTCAAGATACACATGAGTGTATTTCATGAAGGAGAAGTCAGCTGCTTTCTAATTGTTTGTGGAGTTTATGGAGCTGGTGGAGTGCCGGCTTGGCCTGCGAATCAAGAAGTTTAGATTAGACAACGATGGTGAGTTTGTATCATCCGAATTTTATAACTTCTGCCGGAAGTACGGGATCCAGAGAGAGATTACTTATGCTCATACTCCACAACAAAATGGAGTGGCGAAGAGGAAGATCCGTCATTTGATGGAAACCTGCAAGTGCTAGCTTCATGCAAAAGGCATTCCCAGGTCCTTTTGGGCAGAAGGAATGGTCTGCGCAACTTATGTCATCAATCAGATGCCTCTGAGTCCGATCAACATGAAGTCTCCTCATGAGGTGATATTCAAAGAGAAGACTAGTGTTGAACACCTTCGGGTGTTTGGATCAACTTGCTACGTTCACGTTCTGGATGCTTAGAGAACCAAGCTTGATGCAAAGACAAGAGAACTTGTCTTTATAGGCTATGATGAGCGAAAGAAGAGATGGAAGTGCATGGATCCTACGTCAATGAAGTTCATTGTATCAAGAGACGTTGTCTTTGATGAACTGACGTCATATGGAGGCAGCTCGTCTGTGGAGTTACCAGAGATCAAGTCTGATGAAGGTCAGAAGGAGGCTGATATAGATCTTTAGTTGGAGCTGCCTGTGTCACCAGGAGCTCCAGGTGCTTCAAGCTCTGGGGCAGAAGCTTTTGGTTCAGGAAGCAGGGGGAGCAACGCTCCAAGTTTGCCCGAGAATGGAGCTGATTCAGAAGAAGCAGCGGAGGTGGTGAGCAAGGAACAGACTCTTCAGAGATCGAAGAGGATCATCAAGCCACCAGCTCGTTATTGTGAAGGAAACATGGTGAGCTTCTCTTGTTTCTTCACAGGCCCTTTGGATGAGCGTGAGCCTTCTAGCTTTAATGAAGCCACTGGAGTCAAGGAATGAGAAGATGTCATGAATAAGGAGATGACTGCTCATAAGAAGAATGAGACCTGTGATCTTGTGCCTAAGGTTGATGGCGTTGCTCCTGTGACTTACAAGTGAGTGTATAAGCTAAAGAAGAAGGCGGATGGAAGTATCGAGCGGTACAAGGCTCGCCTTATACCTCGAGGATTTTCACAACAGTACGACGAATACTATGAGAAGACATTCAGTCCTGTGGCGAAGATGACTTTAGTTCGGGTGGTAATGGCTTTGGTGGCTTGCCAGGGCTGGAAGATGTGGTAGCAAGATATAAAGAATGCTTTTCTTTACGGGGAAATTGACAAAAAAATCTTCATGGATCAGCCTCTGGGATATGTTTATGAAGATCATCTAGACTACGTCTGCAAGCTCAGGAAATCTTTTATGGTTTGAAGCAGGCACATCGTGCTTGGTATGGAAAGATAGCAGAATACCTCCAGTTCTGCAGCTATCTTGCTTCAAATTTAGACTCAAGCTTGTTTATCAAGAAGAATGGGGAGCTCTTAGTCTTGGTGTTGTTATACGTGGACGATATGATTGTCACGGGAAACTCCAAGGAGGAGGTAGCTAGGCTCAAGGCAGAGCTAGCTACCACCACTTCCTCTTGCTTCGAGATGAAGGATTTGGGTGAGCTCCACCACTTCCTTGGACTCGAGGTAGAGAGGAAGGAGGGCGGTATACTTGTGTCCCAGAAGGGCTATGCAGAGCGAATTGTTCAGCGATTCGGCATGCGGGAGGGGAAGAGTAGCTCTACTCCTTTTGACTCCTGGATTAAGCTTCGACGAGATGAAGGGAAAATCCTTCCTGATCCTCTTGTGTTCCGGGCTCTGGTTGGAAGACTTATTTACTTAACGATTACAATGCCAGACATAACTTATGCAGTTGGCCGAGTAAGTCGGTATATGGCGGAAGCCAGGAAGCCTCATCTGATGGCGGCAAGGAATATCCTGAAGTATGTGAAGTTCACTTCTGACATGGGTCTCTTTTATGGGAGAGACACGAGGTTTATTCTTCAAGGATACTCAAATGCTGACTATGAGGGAGATTCAGATGACCGGAAGTCAACATCCATTTTTGTTTTCACGCGTGGATCAATCAGTATCTCTTGGTATAGCAAGAAGCAGGACTCGATGTCTGTCTCTACTACAGAAGCGGAGTACAAGGCTTCGACCTTGGCAGCTCGAGAAACTGTTTGGCTTAGGAGGCTAGTAGAAGACGTCCATGAGAAAGTTCTGGGTCACACTCTGCTCCACGGTGACAACGAGAGTGCTCTCAAACTGGTGAACAATCCAGTTTGTCACGCGAGAACCAAGCATATTGAGATCGTGCACCATTTCATACGGGAGAAGGTTTTGGAGGGATCTCTTATAGTTGCGCATGTTCAGAGTGAGGACAATATCGCCGACATTTTTACTAAGCCGTTGCCGAAGGGACCTTTCACTCGTTTACGAGGATTACTGGGGCTGGTCTCCACTTCTCACTTCAATGGGGAGTGTTGAATTTTGTGAAGTGAAAGTGAGAGTTGTTCAGGCTGTCCGCGCGGCCTGGGCGGACTAGTGGTGCAGCCTGGTCAGTTTGTTGGTGTCCGACAGATCGTCAAGTTGGCCTTGTGCTGGAGTGGTTTGGCGGTCTAGCTTGGGAGCTGGCGGACTGGGTCCTTATTCGCCGAGCTCGCTCCAGGTTCTTGGTTGGACTTGGTCATTTTCTGTGACAAGTCCAGTGTGTTCGCTGTGTCCGCATTGTCCGCTGGTTGACCGGGCGGTGTGCCTGTTGGTCGTGGACTTGTGTGCGGGCTGGTGTTGTGTCCGCGTGTAGTGTGCGGGCTGGTGTTGTGTCCGCGTGCAGTGTGGGCTGTTGTTGTGTCCGCATGCTATGCAGCTTGTGGGCTGGTGCAGTGTTCGTGGCCTGTGCGGGCTGGCTTCCAGCCTTAGTGCCAGACGGTTGTGGTTTGCCTGTTCGGCTTTGTCCTTGCGGACTTGGCGGACTGACCTGTTCTTGTCGCGGACTGGGGTGGTGTCTCTATTTACTAGGGCGGTGACCACACTTCTCTTCACGCCTATAAATAGGACCCCCTCCCCCGTCACATCATCAGTAACTGAATGAACAGTAAGCTTACTCGCGTTTAAGTTGTTGCGGACTGGTTTTTGGTATCCGCCCGGATTGAAGGGGTTAACCGGTTACTTGTTGTGCAGGTTGTTCGATCAGCAATAAAGGACCAGGGATTTGGTTCTAAGTCTGTGCGAACTCTGCGGCTTCAGCAAGCGGTTACTGTTAGTCGCATGCGACTAAGCAGCGGTTACTCTTCTGAAACTTTCTCTTCTGTTCAATAAGCTGTCTGCCTCTAGACGGCTTACTCAGTTGGTGGCATCAGTCTGTGCGGTCTGGCGACTAAGCGACCTCGCGGTCAGACGGTCTGCAGTTCGGCAGACAGAGTTCTTTTCAGTACTAGAATAACGGGTAGTCCGCGCGGTTTGTCGCGGTCTTTCGACCTGGCGACCTGAGCGGACTCCTTTAGCAGTTAGCAGTAGATCCGACGGTTACTTCTTGAGTCCGCGCGGCTTGTTTGTGTTGTACTTTTTCTGCTTTCCTCGGAATTTTTGGCAAGCATGTCTCGCCATGTATGCTCGGCTTTGTAAAGAAGATCTTCTTTTAGTACAAGATCCTTGTTCTTGCTTTTGTCTTTCTGGTTTTCTTGCTCAAGTGTGTTGAATGTTCCTGCACCTTGTTCCCGCTCTCCGCTATATCAAATTTCAACACGAACAGTTCCTTCTCATGTAACAACTCTTTCTCTAGTGGTAATATGTCATGTATTTCTTTGGCGCTGATCGAACCTGTGCATCTCTCGATCCCTTGCACCCTTGCCAGAATTCCTCCTTCATCCATTTACTATTGATGTAGACTCCTCTGGCCCCACAGTATCATATAGGTTCTAACTAGGCAATAAGACTGATGTGGTCTCCTCCAGTCATACAATATCATACATGTGCATGGTCACCACATGTTTGTAAGATGATAGAAGTCAGGTAAGAAGTAATATGATCTTGTCTTCTTCCCACACCTTCATATCAACCGCGTGCTAATTTTTACCCTTTCTCATCTTCAAGTATATATGCAATCACTATTTTAGACAATACCTCATGGTCAACGACTTAGCCATAAACATTCTTTCACCTTTTTTTCCAAAGGTTAACCACAGATCTCCTCGACGTTATTGTTGAAAAGCAATTATCATCAAAGAACATCCTGATGGAACTAGTGATACGCTCATCCAAAGCTCCACGTCCTTCACAACATTGGGCAATTTATCCCATCCTCGATGCAACCATATCAACTATTACTCAATTAGCATACCTTTGACGACGAACGTGAATTTGTCGCGGACTAAAAATAGCAATTCATTGAACTCTTTCATCGAATACAAAGCTAAAAGACGCATTCTTACTTGTCATATTTGTCCTCCAGAATGAATATGAAAACAAAGTTTATTCTAAAAGGATGAGGGCAAACTTAGTCATCACAAACAAAATTCGAACTTTTTCTTGAATGTCTAATCAATCACATACAAAACATGACTTTAATATCATTTGTTGGGTTTTTGAAACATAATTACCAAACACAATAAAATACATGATATAAAATAATACAAAACATCGCAATATTTATTACTTGAAATTAAGATATACAAGTCTCATGCTTGCAATACGTTACAAAAGCACTCTGTCCACCAAAATATGTATGAATGCATGATTTTAACTTGGGTCAAAGCAATTTTAATTAATTACCATCTACAATTTGTAGATATGGACACATAAATTTTGTATTAGAATGAACATTCATCTCTCTCAGAAGACCAACAACCACAAGAGAAGAAATCACGTCACATCACCTCCATTCTCGGCCGCTATCCAATTAGGAAACTGTACAAACTGTGTGGGCACCTTTCATGGTGTCTTTGTTCTAAACCTCAAGCCCCTTTAAATAACAATCCAAAACACAACAAGATTGTGCCTATATGTCAAGCTATAATAATTAATGTAGACAATATTGTTGGAAAATCGGAGCGCCGAAAAGATCGATTCGAATGAAAAAACAAATAAGAAAAACCAAGCAAAAACCATAAACAACCGTAAACAACAAGAATTACAGAGGTTCACCCAAAATCCGGGCTACGTCCTCTCTCCGTTGCTCCTCTTCCTTCTTGTATTCACCCAAAATTAAACGATTACAAAAGTTACAAGGATCTCACCGATCCTACCTTCTCTCAATCTCCTTTGGACAAGAACAAGAGGAAGCACCTCCGGAAACGCACATCCACGAATAGCCTCGTATGCGCCTCCAAAGCCTCCCAGCCGAAAACCTAAGAACCGTGACCCTAAACACGGAACAGTTCTTAAATAGGGTGTGTGTGAACCCGGCGCCGGATATGTCGGAGGGATTCACACTTCGATTCCTCTAAGCTCACGTGGACGAACCCGGTGTGAGAAATAAGAGGACCGGAAGTGTTCCACAACTCCAACAAATATCATTATGTAGGACTAGGTTATCATGTTCAAGAAATTTAGATGGAATGGAGTGCTTAATTTGGTTGTCTTGGCAATAGATCACACATGCGAAAAAGTCAAATAACCTAAGATACGAGGAGAAATCCATCCAAAACTATCGCGGGATTGAACTTATTGTCAAGGTACTACTAATAAATATCAACTAGAGAAGGAAACTAGTGTCACACTCAACCTTAATTGATTGTAAAACACTCACATTGAAGAGTGTTTATGAAGTGCCTCGTGAGATAAAGAAAGAACTTATTTTCAATGACAAACACAATGATCTCATGCACTAGTTTCTGTTGGGGTGGTGGATCACTTCAGGGCCTCTTGTTTCTCACACCGGGTTAGCCCAAGTGAGCTTAGAGGCAAGGGAGTGTGAAGCAGCCCCTGTATGCACTCTTGTCCCTCTGTTTGAGGAGAGGTCGACGATCGTCGAGCTCACGCTTGAGCGTCGACCTCAACTGGCGTCGAGCGTCGATCTCAGCTGGCGTCGAGCGTCGACCTCCGCTGGCGTCGAGCGTCGACCTCCGGTCGACGCCCGAGCGTCGAGCTCTGCTTCTGGGCGTCGACCATCGCTGATGCGCCGAGCGTCGACCTCGGGTGAGATCGTCGACCTCCGGTCGACGCCCGAGCGTCGAGCTCGGCTCTGCGTTCGACGTTTTGAGTCGTTTTTTACTCCTGAGTATTTATATCCCGTTTTTCGGGGATTAGGGTAAGAAAAAGGCTAATTTCAGAGAGATTGTCGGCTGCGTATTTTCCTGAAGAAGACGTATACGAGGTTTATCGTTGGAGGCGTCGTTCAGGGGGGGTTTTTTCCCTCGGGTAGTTTTCTTGTTCAGAAGAGAGGAGAAGAGGTAGGATCGGATTTGATCCTTGCAACCTTTGTAATCTGTTTCCTTTTGGTGAATACAAGAAGGAGGAAGAAGGGGAGAGAGGACGTAGCCCGGTTTTGGGTGAACCTCTGTAACATCTTGTGTTGTGTGATTGCTCTGTTTATGTTCTGTGTTTGTTATTCGATTTTCGAATTTCCTCTTCTCGGCGCTCCGGATTCCTTGCATTTGGTATCAGAGGGAGGTTATCTCGATTCTCGGATATGAGTTCTGGAGGAGTGCGGATCGAGATAGAGAAATTTGATGGCAGTCGATTTGATCTGTGGAAGATGAAGATGGAGGATCTGTTGGTTGATCGTGATTTGTGGGATGCAATAGTGGATACTCCTCCAACAGAGAAGTCTGATGCGGAGGCTTTTGCAACCTGGACAAAGGCAGATCGGAAAGCTAAAGGTCTGATCAGGCTTTTTCTCACAGATTCAATTCTAACAAATGTCATGGAGGAAACTTCCAGCCAGGGCCTATGGCGGAAGTTGGAATCTCTCTACCAGAGCAAGTCTCTGGTTAATAAATTGTTGCTGAGGAAGAAGTGGTACAATCTGAAGATGCAGGAGGGTGGTTCCTTCTCGGAACACCTGACCAATTTCAACACGGTTGTGGGTCAGTTGATCTCAATTGGTGAGAAAATATCGGATGAAGACAGAGCTATTACACTGCTGTGCTCATTGCCGGATTCTTGGGACAATGTTATTGTTGCCATAGGTGGTAATGGAGATAAGACTCTCTCCAGTGAGTCAGTATGTGCTACTCTTTTATCTGAGGAGACCAGGAGAGGAAGCTCAGAGAAGACAACCAAAGGTGCATTGAGTGTATCCAGATCTCGCCCTCAATGGAGGGATAATAAGCAAGGTGGATCTAGAGACAAGTCTCGGGGTAGATCCAAGAGCAGAGAAAGAGAGAAAGAGAAGAAGCCTGTACGTTGCTGGAAGTGCAATGAGGTTGGGCATGTGAAGTCTCAATGTCCAAACAAGGCTATTCAGAAGAAGGAGGCAGGGTCAACTTCGGGTGCTAAGAAGGAGACCGATGGCGGTGACATGTACATTGCGGCTGCTTGTGTTGCCCATCAGGATGCTGATGTGTGGTATGTTGATACTGGAGCCTCTTACCACATGACTCCTCATAGACACTGGTTCTGTGAATATGAGAGGTTCGCGGGTGGTGATGTCATGCTTGGGGATGATACTGCAGTGCAGATCATTGGTCGTGGCAAGGTGATGCTGAAGATGGCCGACGGGACCATGAAGACCCTTCCGGGGGTGATGCACATTCCTGGGATGAGCAGGAATCTGATCTCGGTGGGATCTATGGCGGATGCGGGAGTGTCTTTCAGTTGTGACATGCACTCATGCAGGATGACTAGAGGGGCGATGGTGATCGCCAAAGGTGTTAGGCATGGAACACTGTACAAGCTACTTGCTGATACAGTGGTGCCTAGTGGGGCCTTCATCTCTGAAGGCCAAGAGGAGGACCAGGAGGAGCAGTCCAGGCTGTGGCACCAGCGGCTTGGACACATCAGTGAGAAGGGGATGTCGGCTGTGGCATCTGGCCAGATGGTGGAGGGTGTGCCCATGTGCACCTCGAGCTTTGGATTCTGCGAGCATTGCCTACTCGGCAAGCAGAACCGGGTTAGCTTTCAGGGAGCAGGGACTAGGGCCACTGGCCCTCTTGATTTGATCCATTCTGATGTATTCGGACCGACTCCAGTCCCATCTCTTGGTGGGGCTAGGTATTATGTATCTTTCATTGATGATTATTCCAGGTTTTCTTGGCTTTACTTTCTCAGGTCCAAGGCGGAGGTTCTAGACAGGTTCAAGGAGTTTAAGAACCTGGTGGAGAACCAGTTTGAGAGGAAGGTGAAGGTTCTCCGTTCTGATAACGGAGGGGAGTATTGCTCGGACGCCTTCGAGCGGTACTGTACTGAGCAGGGGATTGCACGGCAGAAGACCACGCCGTACACTCCAGAGCAGAATGGAGTGTCGGAAAGGCTAAATCGGACATTGATGGAGAAAGCCAGGTGCATGCTCAGTTGGGCTGGTTTGGGGAAGGAGTTCTGGGCTGAAGCGGCGGCTACAGCTAACTACTTGAAGAACAGGACCCCTACATCTGCAGTGAAGGGGTGTACCCCCTTTGAGGCCATATTCAAGAAGAAGCCAAATTTGGCTTATGCTCGTGTGTTTGGGTGTGATGCTTACGTTCACATTCCAAAGGAGAAGAGGGGGAAGCTGGATATGAAGTCCGAGCGGTGCATCTTTGTGGGCTACAAAGATGGCATCAAGGGATACAAGCTTTGGAACCCGGTGACGAAGACGGTGACGTATAGCAAGGATGTGGTCTTTCATGAAGTCCGTCCTCAAGTCACTACACGAGTGGAAGAAGAGAAAGCTGCAGAAAAGGTGGTAGTGGAAAGGGGCATGGAGGAAGTCCCTCTGGAGGATGCTCAGATCACTACAGTGGCTGTTTCGGATTCAGATTCTGAATCTGATGTTTTGGAGGAGGTGAGTCTTGATGATGAATCAGAAGATGAAGTTGCTGATGCTCCACTTCTGAGGCGTTCAACGAGGGAAAGGAGGGCACCAATCCGGTACTCTCTTGGTGCGGTTGGAGCACAATATTGCCTGAACATGCTTGGAGAAGATCCCATTTCAGCCAGGGATGCGAGGTCGAGGGCTGATGCGAATCAGTGGGAGCTTGCTATGGTTGATGAGATGGAGTCTCTACGGAAGAATCAGACTTGGGGTCTGTGCAAGCTTCCAAAAGGGAGGAAGGCCATTGGGAGTAAATGGGTCTTCAAGCAGAAGGTGAAGGCTGATGGCACTGTGGAGAAATATAAGGCAAGGTTGGTTGCCAAGGGATTCTCACAGGTTGAAGGTGTGGACTACGACGAGATTTTCTCGCCGGTGGCCAAGCTCACTTCTATCAGGATGGTTCTCTCCATTGCGGCTGTGCATGATCTGGAGATTGAACAAATGGACGTGAAGACGGCGTTTCTTCACGGGGATTTGGAGGAGGAGATTTACATGCGGCAACCTGAAGGATTCGAGGCCAAGGGCAAGGAGGATCAGGTGTGCAGGTTGAAGAAGTCCCTTTATGGACTTAAGCAATCTCCGAGGATGTGGTATCAGAAGTTCGACACCTACATGCTGGAGCTGGGTTTAGAAAGGTCGAATTCTGACCACTGTGTGTATTTCCAAAGGAAGGGAGAGCACTTCACTTTTCTGACACTCTACGTAGATGACATGCTGCTCGTAGGGAATAGTGTCAAGATGATCCAACAGTTGAAGAAGCTGCTCTCTGCCAAGTTCGAGATGAAGGATTTGGGGCCAGCAAGTGTGATCTTGGGGATGCAGATTACCAGAGACCGAAGCAAAAGGAAGCTCTGGTTGGGGCAGCAGAGGTATGTCGAAGAGGTGTTGAAGAAGTTCAACATGGCTGACTGTAAACCTGTTGGTGCCCCTATGCCGGTTGGGGAGAAATTATCTGCGGAGATGTGTCCCAAGACACATGAAGATATTGAAGACATGGCTAAAGTTCCATATGCTAGTGCAGTGGGAAGCTTGATGTACGCCATGGTTTGCACTCGGCCTGACATTGCTCAAGCTGTGGGAGTGCTGAGCCGGTATATGGCCAAACCAGGGAAGGAGCACTGGAGTGCGGTGAAGCGAGTGTTCAGGTATCTTCGTGGAACTTCAGATTATTCTATATGTTATGAAGGTGCTGAAACTGGAAGAGTCCTGGACGTGGTTGGACATGTGGACTCTGACTGGGGAGGTGATCTGGATAGCAGGAGGTCCACCAGTGGGTATGTTTTTACTTTATTTGGTGGTGCTATCAGTTGGATGAGTCGACGGCAAGGAGTGGTGGCACTCTCGTCGACGGAAGCAGAATACATGGCTCTTACTCATGCCAGTAAGGAAGCCATATGGCTGAGAAGGTTGTGCTGGGAGCTCGGTTTTGAGCAAGGTCCTGTGAAGATTTGGTGTGACAGTCAGGGGGCTATTCAGTTAGCCAAGAATCCTGCATTCCATGCTAGGACCAAGCATATTGATATTCAATATCACTTCATCAGGGAGAAGGTGGAGAAGCAGGTAGTGCAACTGGGGAAGGTTGACACTAAGGAGAACAGTTCTGATTTCTTAACCAAGGCTGTGCCTGTTGCCAAGTTTGAATGGTGTGCTACAGCAGTGGGTTTGAAGAGGAAGTCTGGAGGAGCTGCTCTCATTTGCTGAAGGTTTCCACCAAGTGGGAGAATGTTGGGGTGGTGGATCACTTCAGGGCCTCTTGTTTCTCACACCGGGTTAGCCCAAGTGAGCTTAGAGGCAAGGGAGTGTGAAGCAGCCCCTGTATGCACTCTTGTCCCTCTGTTTGAGGAGAGGTCGACGATCGTCGAGCTCACGCTTGAGCGTCGACCTCAACTGGCGTCGAGCGTCGATCTCAGCTGGCGTCGAGCGTCGACCTCCGCTGGCGTCGAGCGTCGACCTCCGGTCGACGCCCGAGCGTCGAGCTCTGCTTCTGGGCGTCGACCATCGCTGATGCGCCGAGCGTCGACCTCGGGTGAGATCGTCGACCTCCGGTCGACGCCCGAGCGTCGAGCTCGGCTCTGCGTTCGACGTTTTGAGTCGTTTTTTACTCCTGAGTATTTATATCCCGTTTTTCGGGGATTAGGGTAAGAAAAAGGCTAATTTCAGAGAGATTGTCGGCTGCGTATTTTCCTGAAGAAGACGTATACGAGGTTTATCGTTGGAGGCGTCGTTCAGGGGGGGTTTTTTCCCTCGGGTAGTTTTCTTGTTCAGAAGAGAGGAGAAGAGGTAGGATCGGATTTGATCCTTGCAACCTTTGTAATCTGTTTCCTTTTGGTGAATACAAGAAGGAGGAAGAAGGGGAGAGAGGACGTAGCCCGGTTTTGGGTGAACCTCTGTAACATCTTGTGTTGTGTGATTGCTCTGTTTATGTTCTGTGTTTGTTATTCGATTTTCGAATTTCCTCTTCTCGGCGCTCCGGATTCCTTGCAGTTTCGTCATAACAAGGAGATGAAATTTCTTCGAAATATCACTACCTTCAAAACGGACATCACCCACAATCAAAGGAAGAGTGCTTGTAGAATAGCTTACTTAAAAACACATACAATAAAAATTTGATCTCCACGGCCACTTGCAAGAATACAATAAAAAAACATGAAATAAAAAAGAATCACTCACTCTCACAAATGACTCCAAATCCTTCATGAATCCACCATGACAGCTTGGATCATTAATTGATTAAAACCCCACTTAGCAAAGATTCATCTCCTCGAGGCCGCAAAAATATAATCATATCATAGTCTTCATCCTTATCACCACCTGCCGTGCACAGTCTCCTTTACTCTCTACTTTGTTATTTTATAATACAAAAGTTGGTGAAGGCTCTCCGGCAAAATTTAGGCTTGGACTGGACTCCATTTTCAAATTTTCGTTCTCGGTAAGTTTTCATTTTTATTTCCTCGCTGAAGCGGGAGATCGAAGCGAGCGAATTATGAGATCGAAATAATCTCCTAGGGAGATAGAAAAAGATCTTCTGCCCGGATAGAAATTTGAATTTGGAGTCTAGTTCCATAATTTCTGCCTACTTTGATATTTTTTTTAATACAAAATTTGGTGAAGGCTCCCATAAAATGTATGATTGGCCTGATAAAAGTTATGCCCGTTATTAAAAAAAAATTAATTTTAAACATAAAACTTTGCAATGTAAAATTTGGTTCGATGTGGCTGCGGTTTTTCGTGTACGATAATCACACTTATTTTAATTTGGTGTGGTTTTTGTTTTTCAAAAACCGATAAAGCTCTACCGAATCGAAATTAATTAATAATACATGAATACATAATAGTTTATACTATAATCATATAGTCAGCTTTTACAAAAGTCGAATTATGTTATTTTCACGTCTCCTTAGACTTTTCCTCAAACTTTGTTTACGTTAGTAAATTTAGACAGTTGTTATTTGTAAATCATAACGGTCTATCTGAAAACAAAAAATTTCATGTTATTAATTATTATCCGCAAACCAACTTTAAACTTTAGTAACTGATGTTTTATTCTCCAAATCAAGAAGACCTGACATCGAAAAAACTTCTCCGAAAATCTTTTGAACCTATGCCGATGACTTCATTCCGACAATTTGACATGAATTTTATCATTTTAACGTGAATCTCGTCATTTTTACGTGAATTTTATCATTTTAACGTGAATTCCATCATTTCTTTCTCTGCTATTGGCTAAAAAGGTTTATCTCTCCCGCAGGCTGTGCCCAATCTCCATTACTCCCTACTTGGATATTTTTTAATACAAAAGTTGGTGAAGGCTCCCCTTTTTTAATAACAAAACACGGATGCATGAATTGCAGGTACAGTTCATAGATCAGACAAAACTAATTTAAAAAAACACTTCCTTGAAATTTAAAAAAACACTTCCGCAAATATCAAAGCTGTAAGGAAAGGCCAAGTACAAGATAAAATATTTGCATATCTTATATAGAATATATATATATATATATAATATTTATTTATTTAATATTGTAAAAAGTGAGATCAGGAGATAAATAGTGGAGCTGAAAAGCCATGCATCAACTTTCAGGAGAGCTAGCTGCAGACAGATAACATACAACAGAAATAAATTGTTTAAAAATCTATCAAAGCGGAAAGCAGGCTTATTAGTATTATATATTTTTGTATTATCTCGTAATAATATAATACATATTGAAATTTGAAACAAGAAGATTGGAATTGTATAATATCAGAGATTTATTCGTGATGAAGTAATCTGGACCGTCTGCATTGAGGCTCTGGAGTCGTGAAAAAATCATGACTCTGGAATGCAAGACTCGCGTGTTTCGCCTTGCAGGAGCCGGTGTTCCCGCTGCCTTCACCGGTTTCTCGCTATCTTCGCTGATGTTAACCACGCGGTTCGTTTTTTAGCTAACCGCGGACTGCGCCGTGTGTATTGAGAGATCGTAGAGATCGGAAGACCGCTGTGTGCGCGGCTGGGCTTCAGTTCGCATGGTTGTATGCTTTGACACTTAAGTCCACACAGACTGAGTCCGTTGTTTGCATAGCTGTGCGGATTGTTGATGTTAATCGTGCACGGTCTGATGTTGGTTGTCCGCATGTTGAGCGGACTAGCGCTGCTACCTGCCATGTCACTAACGGTTATGCAATACCCCTGTGAGTGATGGTATCCGCTTTCCCGCCTATAAATATGGGTGCTGGCCTCGTCAAATAACGGGAACGGTAAGAACTGTAGCTTGAGTTAAACTCGGCGGTTAAGTTTTTGTAATCGCGGCAAAAAGAAGTGACCTGATCTATTGCTGTGTTTGGAGATTGTGCGGCTAGCACGGAGCAACCAGACAACTGGTTCGGACGGTGGTTAAAAAAGGCAGTGTGGTTAAGCAGATAACAATCAGTAGTTAGCAGCAGGTCGCGGGTTCGACGACTTGACAGTTTCTCAGCTTGGATAAATCAGTTCACTTTTGGCGGGTTGATTAGCAATTTGAATAATCTGTTCTCAAACTCCGTAGTTATGCGATTTTGGCGGTTAGGCGACCAAGAGTTGCGGACAATTGTTAGTTTAGTTCCAGTTCAATGTGTTCGCGACAACTTCTGCGGTTAGGCGATCTCGCGGTCAGACGACCAAGAAGTGCGGACAGGGGCAGAATTCTCGAAAGTTAATAAGGAGCAGTCCACTCGGTTTCGCAATTAGAGCCTTCATCAGTTCACGTAGCTATGCGGTTAGCTGGGCGGATAGACGGCTAGGCAATTACAGCGCTCTGTCCGCCAGTTTTGTTCTTTTCTATTATTGTGATTTCCATCGGGTGTACTGTAAAATCATGTCTCGTAATGTATGTCTCGCTTTATAAAAAAGATTATATAACATCCCATTTTCAAATTGGACCCCCCTAGGTGTGACTTGAGCATAACTAGGTCATATGAGTTAACCTAGGTGAGCCCAGGAGACCAAGTGACCAAAAAACCTTGTTGAGACCCACTTGGTCTGCAAATAGTAATTTTCAAAACTCTGATTTTGGGTGGCCTAGTAGGTTCATTGTGACTCTAAAAATTCCCTTAGACCTAATGTGGGCCCAATGAGTCACCAAAGACCCACTTGGGTCAATCATAGTGGTCAATTTGACCAAGTCAACCCCAAGCCCAAATCAAGTCAAACCTAGCCTATATGGGCTAACCCAACCTCAAACCACCCTCCCCCTTAGGCTAACTCTTGCATGATTATTTTTGTATGATATTTGGCTGCCTATATCCTAGGGAATTGACCAAGTCAACCTAGTGACTAGGAGAGAGAGAGAGAAGCCTAAATTTAGAGAGATAAAGAGGAGAGAGAAAGTGTTTAAAGAGGCAACTTATGGTGGAAGGTGAACCACTCCCTTCATGATTTTTCCTAAGGGGATTATAAACTTTAGTGGGCTGCCAATAGGCTAGGGAGATGAGAAAATTCGTTCATAAGGGTGAAGAGAGAGAAAGCTTCATTTCCCTTTAATGGAGGAGAGAGAAAGTGAGAAAAAAGAGGATATTCATGGTGGGGAAGGTGAATCACCCCTCCATTCATCACCAATTGATTAGTATTCATCTCCCCTATCAGTTTTTAGGAGTTTCCAAATGTATTGGGACCAAGGGGAGGTGAATTTCAAGGGTTTTTAACAATGGCCGAAATTTATCTTAATGGCCATTAATGGCCATCAAGCCTACACCCTCCATCTCCCCCATTTGATGCTTTTAAAAGCTTCCTTAGGCCAAGAGAATTCGTTTCCACCCTTTAACAGAAGAAACCGGGCTGATTGGTAGTGAGTTTGCAAGCATCGGAAAGCTCCACCGCCGGTCATGGCGCACCACCACCGCACTCGCCGACAAGCACGGTTAAAGGTCCTCCTCCTCTCCTTCTCTCATGCTTAGATCCTAGGAATGTTTAAAAGTTTATTTCATGCCCAAACGAACCGGAGCCAAGCTTCAAAATTTCAGAAATTTGCCATTTTTCATGGACTTTTGGAGCTCTCGGGTAGGGCGGCGCCGCCACCTCCGGCCACCCTAGCTCCGGCCATGGATAGCCCCCACCACCGGGAACAAATGGGTGATGTTTCCCGGTGGTGGCGCCGCCTCAGGCCGCCGGGAAATGGGCCGCAAAAACCACCTGCGCGGGTCTATTTTCTGCTCAATCGGAGAAGATGAACAGCCTCCGTTGGATCTTGCTTTAAGATTCGTGCAACCCATATTTTCAGATTTTTCTGTATTTTAATAAAACAGTTCACTGTAGAAGGAATTTAGGCCCCTTCTGGGCATCTACTGAAAAAGTGTATAACACGAAAGTTGTAGGTCTTTTGAATACCTACAATTTGATATGTAGTGGTGAAAAATTGGATGAGGGGACTGCCCTGTAGAGCCTTTTTAGTAAGGGTATGTCCTACAACTAGGGTAGTTTTCTTCTAAAAATTATTTAGGCCCTTTAGGGGCATGCTCATCAAAAATGATCAACATGAATATTGTAGGCTTTTTAATTATCTACAGTTTGATATGTTATGGAAAATTTTAGGACAAGTATTCTGACCTGTAGGGTCATTTTTCTAGGGTAGGTCCTACAAATAGGGCAAATCTTTGAAAAATTCCCCACACCTAACCCTTGGTCTAAATGCTTTGAATTTTGGAAAGTGGCTTAATCTCACCTAGACCTAGCTCCTGTAAAAATTGGAACCCATTTAAAGAAGTTTAACCTAGGGTTTTGCCCTAAACCTAGAGAAGCTAGGGTAAGGTAGTTGAAGGGTCAAATCACCTCAAAAGTCTCCAAAATTTTGGAGGCATGTTTTTAGGGTTATCATTTATCTCTGATAAAAATTTCAGCCCAATTGAGTTTGAAATGATTGGGTTTTGATGTGATCAAAGATTGGTCCTTAAAGGGGAAAATTAGGGCAAGGGGTTGTTGGGGCATGGTGGGTCCAATTCTCACCCAAATGGGTTGGGATTTTGGCCAGAGCCCCATGGACAGAGAAAACACCCCCTCATGGAATTTGAGATGGTTTGGGGTGGGTTTGCCCTAGGATCCAAGTTCAAACCTTAAGGGTTGATCTATGGGGTTTGTGAAGGACATAGGGTTTTATGACTTTGTATGGATCTAGAGTTTAGTCCATGATGTTCTAGGGGTGGAATTATGCCCTAGGAAGAAGTTGCATGGTATGAGTACTTAGTCACATCACTTAATTCTAATTATACAAAATTAGGTCTTTATATCTTATGGAATGGATGATGAGTCAAAGGATTTTAAGTTCATGTAAAATTATGATAGAGGATGTTAATTTTGATATATTGAACAGTAGTTGTTATTTCATGAAATTTAAATAAGTTTTCATATGGGTATCTTAACAAAAGTACATAATCGTAGAATCTTGGGAGAAATAATTTATGTGGTAGTATGATTTAGATTTTAATGAAATTGTGTACATCATGTTTTTAGGATATATTAAACCTCTGGAAATTTTATCATGATTTATGGGATAATAATTAGAGTGCTTCCTTCACAACTTAGCAAATAGAGATTTTTACTTAGGAATTATTTATGAAGTAACCAGTCATTTAAAGTTTGTGAAATTTAGTCAGAGGAGTTTTAATATCATATTACATCTCTGTGAATTTTTATGGAATTATTTGAATTATAAATTTAGGGGTTGCTTCATTAAATGTTATTGCCCATAAAATTTAGATAAATTCAATTTGGTATATTAAATGCAAATAAAATTATTATTTTTGGTCAGAGGACTTTTCTGATGATTATCAAGGCTCTGTAATTTTTACATAATTTTATGATGATTAACAGTTGTACTTCCTTCATTAAATATGAATTGTGGAATTTCGATGAATAATTTAATTAGAGGATAAATACTATTTGTAAAATCATGGGAGTTAATATTTAGTAATAATTCACTGTTATACAGTAACTATAATTTTTGGATGACCAATACTTGAGTAGATCATGTAGTTCATGTTCATTATCACCCATGGTCAATTATTTGGAAAATTAATTAATTATCAATTTAATTAGGAAAAATTATAATTTTCTGGATTTAGGCATATTATGACATGGTAGATTCCCAGTAATTATTACAAGGGTTTTGGAAGAGAATTTAATGGACGTTCTATCATGGGCAACGTATAGGGTAGAAGGGTATGTCTGGTGTGAAAAAGGCATGAACAGTGTTAGTAGGGGACTTGGATATAAGGGTGGAGTTTTGTACCTTATAGGCTTGGGAAAATGAGCATGGAATTCATCATTGGAGATTATGATGAGTAAAGATGTGTTTGGCTAGCATAGGAGGTGCTCGGGGTAGACGAAAGATCGTCTTGCCCTAGGAGTGGAAGAGTCAAGTACACTAGGGTTAGATTCATTATAACATTAAAAAGGGATTGGGTAAAGGGTAGACAACCAATAATAATAAGTTCCTTGCGAAAGGGAACTTCGGGCCGTAATGCCGCCGTCTTGGTTCCTAGTGCCCCTTGAGAGCCCTTCACGGGGTATGCCGGGGGCAGTCCTGAGCTAACGTAAATCTTAAAACAAACGAAAGAGTAATTAGCCTAATAGGGATTCACATTGCACACATTCATTAGTTAGGGATGGTAATGGTTAAGTCGTCCCGAGGTGTTCAAGGGGGCGCTGTTCCGTGGTGTTCTAAGGGATGGAGTCTAGAGATGAGCCGGACGGTTTAGTCCGGGGAATTTGGTCTCGAATGTGGTTAATACGGACGGTTTAGTCCGGGGAATTTGGTCTCGGATGTGGTTAATACGGACGGGTTAGTCCGGGAGTTTGACACTTTAAATTGTTATATATTAAACTGCTGCATGTGCATAAAAATAGGAAAGATTAAGGTGGTGGGTTCTCGATATCGGGGAGTTCGATTGCACCGACACCGATATCGTTGACTCGGCAAGGTGACTAGCACTTAGCCAAGGTTAAGTCCGGCGGACCAGTCGGCAAGAGTACGCAGGAGTCCGCCTCGTGCACCAGGCGTTGAGGGCGTACGATAGGTCAGACCAGTGGTGCTTTTACTGGTTTTGAGGTGGGCGAGGCCCAACCCACCACTTCCGTCTGCCACTACGGGAGTATCCTGGGAGTCATCTCCAGAAAGGGGGAACTAAAGGTTTGTGTGCACAAAGTTGTGTG
The DNA here is from genome assembly GCA_039513925.1 of Platanthera zijinensis. NCBI lineage: Eukaryota > Viridiplantae > Streptophyta > Magnoliopsida > Asparagales > Orchidaceae > Platanthera > Platanthera zijinensis. Next base: position 20,139,121 of record CM077081.1, on the reverse strand, counting down.
TGTGAGTTGCACTGCTTGAACATCATAACCCACCATATAGCTGCATGTCATAATCATTCATAACAACCTTGACACCTAAAATATAAGTGGAATGAGACGCTTATACTTTAGGACTTGCAAAACGACCCCTTGGTCTATAAGCTTGTGTGGGCAAGTTTATAAATTAAGGTTAATTTGATATATGTATACCTGCTGCGTGATAACCGACACCCCAATGTATAAGCGGTATGGGACGCGTTATACGATGGGAGCCTTGCAAAAGATCCCTTGGCTTATGTGTACTTACATAAGCGAAGGTTTAATTTCTTACTTACTTCCTTTCTGTTTTACCTATTACAACATTTATATTGCTCCCCTGTCATAACTTGCTAGTTAGGTCCACCGTCATCTGCTTTTGACTACTCTCCACTTTCATGTCCTCCCCTTTTCTTCCTCTCCGTCCGGTGCCTTAGAGCGTGGGGGAAGGGGTGGGGGATGATAGGGCTTAGTCTTTTAGACTAACGGTTTTCGAACCATATCATATTAGGGGATCGTGGAGCCCAGCCCGGAGGAGCAGGCCAGGAGGCCGGTACGCTTGGAGATGGGGCAGTCTAGCACTGGAGTCCAGACTGCAGGGACCGTGAGTCCTGACCTTTAGTAGAGTTTTAGTTTTTTGCTTCCGCATTGAGTGATTTTGTAGTGAGGACTTGATGTACCGGGCATGAGCCCCTATATTTCTAGTATCTTTGTACTCTGATGTTTTCTGTGGACACTCCCTTCGTGGAGTTTATATATATGTGATTTTCTTCTGGTGGACTTGCTTACTCTTCTTGCTTGCTACTTATTGTGATCGAAAAGGCCGGCAGGATCGGCGCGTTGTAGTGACGACCTTCCCGGGTGCGAAGGTGTCACCGCAAAGCGGCGGTTCTGGGCATAAGACCCCGGGTTTTCAAAAAAAAATGGGGTCTTACAAAGTGGTATCAGAGGGAAACATCGATCGGAGTAGTAGCAGTCCACAAATCTCTGGGTCACCCCCGCGCCAGTTTAGTTTGCGGACAAACTAAGCAGCGGAAGCAGTGGTGTGCCCATGTGGGGAATCACATATAATTGTCCACCTTTAAGTTCTTATGAACCGATTTCTCATAATACTCTTTCCTTCCGCAGCCTTCAGCACAGCCTACTCCACAGGGGGAGGTTCTGCAGACTCCGGATGCTGTACCACCTCCACCAGCTCCCGCTCCTTTCCTTCAGACGGACATGGGGCAGACTTTGACAGCCATCCTAGAAGCCTTCAGGGCTCAACAGGCTCCGGCTCCGCAGTTGATTCCGGGAGCCAACTGGCTGAGTATATTCCGAGGACTTTCTCCCCCGTCCTACTTGGGGACAGAGACGGCAGTTCGGACAGAGGAGTGGCTGGACATCATGCATGAGATGTTGACTGGGATCCGATGCCCGGTGGAGGAGAGGGTGGCACTGGTGGTCTCATGCCTAGAGTCCCATGCCAAGAGGTGGTGGAAGACGCTCCTGGACAAGACTTATGCCGACAGGGAGGTTGCGGAGGTCACTTGGGGAGAATTCAGGGTCGCGCTGTTGGAACATTTTGTTCCGCAGTCGGCCAGGGATGAGCTTGAAGACCGGTTCTTACAGCTAAAGCAGGGCACCAGGTCGGTGGTGGCGTACCATCGGGAGTTCGATCATCTAGCCCGATATGCAGATTCTTATCAGCTGGACGAAGCCGGGTACACCAAGAGGTTTTACAAGGGCTTGAAGGAGGATTTGAGGGAGGCTCTATTGTTCGTGTCCGATGGGCCTATTCCTCGGATTCTAGAGATGGCCAAGAGGATCGAAGCAGACTGGCACGCTACCCGAGGCCGGAAGCGGCCAATGGAGGATCAGAACCGTGGAGCAAGAAATGAGCAGCGACGAGGCCGTGCTACTGAGGTGGGCAGGATGGAGGATCAGCCTCGTCAGGAGGTGAGACAGGAGCCGAGGGAGCAGGTGACTCTGGCTCCCCAGCCTCTCCAGATGCGGGAGATACCAAGGCCACAGATGCAGGATGTGCAACGACCAGGAGGGAGGGCTTACCCTCTACCAGAGTGTTTTCACTGCCGACAAGTGGGGCATATCAAGAGGAACTGCCCTATGAGGAGGGGGCCCCCTCTAGCACCGCAGATTGCCCCACCTGCTCAGCACTATGGAGGCCGAGGACGCGGCCAAGGACAAGGATACCAGGGCGGAGACCGTAGGCAAGAAAGGGAGCAGGTATATGCACTGGACCTGGCCCAACCCCGGCATCCTGAGCAAGTGATCACAGGTACGACAATGTTTTGTTTGCTTTGCTTTAATTCTTTTTCCATCCTTTCCTAGGAAACTATTGTCTTTAGCATTAGGTAGTAAAAACCAAGAACAGAACTCTAAGATAAGTCACAATCTCAGGCATTGTTTTCATTTGCGGCAAACCCGCACATACTCTCTTCGACACGGGTGCCTCGCACTCGTTTGTGTCGGAGACCTTTATCCAAGGGTTGGATGGCATGGAGAAATTCACGGGGTCGATGATGAAGATACGGCTACCTGACGGGTCGGAGCTGTTCACCTCATCCCATTGCAATATGGAGGCATGGATAGGCGGGAAACCTTTCGAAGCGTCAGCGACGATCTTGCCACTGCCAGATTATGATCTGATTCTGGGTATGTCATGGCTCCACTGGAACCATGCCCAGATTGACTGCTTGGCCAAGAAGGTTACCCTTAGATATGGGGATTCTCTCATCGTGATGGAAGGTATTAGACCTGCATCCTATATTTTCTTATCTTCTATTCAGGCCGTCAAGGCCCATCTGCAGGGAGACATGGTATATCAGGTGTTGTTCGAGATGACCGAGGAGAAGGACCGGATTGCCAATATATCGGTGGTGTGTGATTACGCCGATGTGTTTCCAGAGAAGCTGCCAGGATTGCCTCCGCACAGGGAGAAGGATTTCCATATTCAGTTGGTGCCAGGGGCTAAGCCGATATCCAGGGCTCCCTATCGGATGGCCCCGAAAGAGCTGGCGGAGTTTCGGACTCAGTTGCGAGAGTTGGTGGAGGCGGGATTTGTTAGACCGAGTTCTTCGCCATGGGAAGCTCCGGTCTTATTCGTGAAGAAGAAGGATGGGACACTTCGCCTGTGCATCGATTATCGAGCACTAAATAGGCTGACCGTCCGAAATACCTATCCGCTCCCCCGGATAGACGAGTTGTTCGACCAGCTGGAGGGAGCCCACTATTTCTCGAAGCTGGACTTGAGGTCAGGATACTACCAGCTGTGGATCCAGGAGGAGGATATTCCGAAGACGGCCTTCAGTAGCAGATATGGCTTGTATGAGTTCATCGTGATGCCCTTCGGGCTCACAAATGCGCCGTCGGCGTTCATGAGCCTCATGAACCGGGTTTTTGAGGCCTACTTGGATGTGTTCGTTATAGTATTCATAGACGACATCCTGATCTACTCTAGGACGGAGGAGGAGCACACTCGGCATCTGGCACTGACTCTACAGAGGTTGCGGGAGCATCACCTTTATGCGAAATTCAGCAAGTGTCAGTTTTGGTTGAAGGAGGTGGCTTTCCTAGGCCATATTATCAGCGGAGCCGGGTTGGCAGTGGATCCGGCAAAGATTCAGGCAGTTCGAGATTGGCCGCCGTTGAAGACAGCCACTGATGTACGAAGTTTCTTGGGACTTGCCGGTTATTACCGGAAGTTCGTGGAAGGGTTCTCTCAAATTGCCCTCCCCCTCACATCTTTGACAAGGAAGGAGACGCCTTTCGTTTGGACCGCGCAGTGCCAGGCGGCTTTCCAGGAGCTAAAGGACCGACTCATCTCAGCCCCGATTCTGGCCCTTCCATCTGGAAAGGAAGGATTCCAGGTGTATACCGACGCATCATACCAAGGGATGGGAGCGGTGCTGATGCAGAACGGACATGTCATAGCATATGCCTCCCGCCAGCTGAAGACCCATGAGAGGAACTACCCGGTGCACGACCTCGAGATGGGAGCGGTCGTTTTTGCTCTGAAGGTCTGGCGCCATTATCTTTATGGAGTCCACTGCGATATCTTCTCCGATCACAAGAACTTGAAATACGTGGACACGCAGAAGGAGCTGAATATCAGGCAGAGGCGCTGGGTGGAGTTCTTAGCAGATTATCAGTATGAGATGCACTACCACCCAGGGAAGGCAAACGTGGTGGCCGACGCGTTGAGTCGGAGAGCGGCCACTTCCGAAGCCAGGCCCCAGGTTATGTCCATGGAGCTAGTTCGGACCTTCAGAGATATGCAGATATCCCTAGTGTCTGAGGATGACCCAGAGCTATATAGGGAGTATCTGGCATCGATGGTGGCTATTGATGATATTCGGGACCGCATCCGGGATAGACAAAGGACAGATGCATGGGCAGAGCCGATATTCCAAGCCTTGGAGGAGGGTTCGGCCGGAGATTATACCCTGCGAGACGGATTGCTACATTTCAGAGGCAGGGTTTATATACCCGCAGGAGGCCGAGTTCGGGAGGACATCATGACGGAGGCGCATTGTAGCAGATATTCTATACACCCAGGGATCACGAAGATGACGGCAGATTTGAAGAAGATGGTGTTTTGGCCAGGGATGAAGAAGGACATTATGTACTTCGTGACCCACTGCGAGACGTACCAGTTAGTAAAGGCAGAGTGTAGACATCCCGCTGGTTTATTGCAGCCACTCCCGGTGCCGGAGTGGAAATTTGAGGACATCGCGATGGACTTCATCCATGGCCTACCTCGATCACGGACGGGAAACGATTCGATCTGGGTGATCGTGGACCGTCTAACGAAGGTGGCTAGGTTCATCCCGATCAGGAAGGACGACTCTGTTGGAGTGTTGGTTCGGAAGTTCGTGGAGCAGTATATTCGTTATCACGGCGTGCCAAGGACGATCGTATCAGATCGAGATGGGCGGTTTACGTCCAGAGAGTGGAAATCGGTGCAGGCGTACCTTGGCTCCCGACTGACTTTCAGTACGGCCTTCCACCCCCAGACTGACGGGCAGACGGAGCGTACCAATCGGACGCTGGAAGACCTTCTGAGACTATGTATTGTAGACCGCGGAGAGCCCTGGGAGAAGATGTTGCCATTGGTGGAGTTCTCGTATAACAACAGTTACCAGTCCAGCATACGGATGGCTCCTTACGAGGCCTTGTACGGGAGGAGGTGTAGGACACCGTTGTCTTGGCTGCAGGACGTGGATCCGAAGATTCTGGACTCAGAGTTTGTGGAAGACACTGAGGCTCAGGTGAGACTGATCCGGGACCGGATGTTAGAGGCGCAGAGCAGGCAAGCCAAGTATTATGACGCTCGGCATCGTCAGGTGGAGTTTCAAATTGGGGACCAGGTGTTCTTGAAAATCCGGCCGATGCATGGAGTTTCACGGGTGCGAGGTCGGCGGAAGAAGCTCAGCCCGAGATACATGGGGCCGTTCAGGATCCTGGAGCGGATCGGTCCTCTAGCTTATCGGCTGGAGCTGCCACCGGAGCTGGCCGGCTTACATGACGTTTTTCACGTATCTTCACTCAGGAGGGCTCTACTACGCCCGGAGTTGCAGATTACGACCACTGATGGGCCGGTAGCCTCGGATCGGTCTGTGCAATTGGAACCGATACGGATCGATGACCAGGGGATACGAGTCTTGCGCCGCAAGAAGATCCCGCTAGTCAAGGTCTTGTGGAGGAACCACGGGCGAGAGGAGCATACTTGGGAGCCTCAGGACCTAATGCAGGAAAAATATCCTGAGCTATTTAGTCAGGTATACCTCGCAACTCCTCCGGTGTATTAGTGTTTTTCCTTATTTTCTTGTGCTAGTAGAATTATTTAAAAAGGTAGAGGCTAATCCTTTTGTTTATTGGGGCTAGCCCTTATCTTGTTAACCTAGTAGGCGCTTCCACGCTTCATGGGATGTTACAAGCTTAAGTTATCCCGGTGGAAATCCCCGTAAACTTAACCCTAATTTCGGGGACGAAATTTTTGTTTTGTTTATTGGGATTTGTAACATCCCATTTTCAAATTGGACCCCCCCCTAGGTGTGACTTGAGCATAACTAGGTCATATGAGTTAACCTAGGTGAGCCCAGGAGACCAAGTGACCAAAAAACCTTGTTGAGACCCACTTGGTCTGCAAATAGTAATTTTCAAAACTCTGATTTTGGGTGGCCTAGTAGGTTCATTGTGACTCTAAAAATTCCCTTAGACCTAATGTGGGCCCAATGAGTCACCAAGGACCCACTTGGGTCAATCATAGTGGTCAATTTGACCAAGTCAACCCCAAGCCCAAATCAAGTCAAACCTAGCCTATATGGGCTAACCCAACCTCAAACCACCCTCCCCCTTAGGCTAACTCTTGCATGATTATTTTTGTATGATATTTGGCTGCCTATATCCTAGGGAATTGACCAAGTCAACCTAGTGACTAGGAGAGAGAGAGAGAAGCCTAAATTTAGAGAGATAAAGAGGAGAGAGAAAGTGTTTAAAGAGGCCACTTATGGTGGAAGGTGAACCACTCCCTTCATGATTTTTCCTAAGGGGATTATAAACTTTAGTGGGCTGCCAATAGGCTAGGGAGATGAGAAAATTCGTTCATAAGGGTGAAGAGAGAGAAAGCTTCATTTCCCTTTAATGGAGGAGAGAGAAAGTGAGAAAAAAGAGGATATTCATGGTGGGGAAGGTGAATCACCCCTCCATTCATCACCAATTGATTAGTATTCATCTCCCCTATCAGTTTTTAGGAGTTTCCAAATGTATTGGGACCAAGGGGAGGTGAATTTCAAGGGTTTTTAACAATGGCCGAAATTTATCTTAATGGCCATTAATGGCCATCAAGCCTACACCCTCCATCTCCCCCATTTGATGCTTTTAAAAGCTTCCTTAGGCCAAGAGAATTCGTTTCCACCCTTTAACAGAAGAAACCAGGCTGATTGGTAGTGAGTTTGCAAGCATCGGAAAGCTCCACCGCCGGTCATGGCGCACCACCACCGCACTCGCCGACAAGCTCGGTTAAAGGTCCTCCTCCTCTCCTTCTCTCATGCTTAGATCCTAGGAATGTTTAAAAGTTTATTTCATGCCCAAACGAACCGGAGCCAAGCTTCAAAATTTCAGAAATTTGCCATTTTTCATGGACTTTTGGAGCTCTCGGGTAGGGCAGCGCCGCCACCTCCGGCCACCCTAGCTCCGGCCATGGATAGCCCCCACCACCGGGAACAAATGAGTGATGTTTCCCGGTGGTGGAGCCGCCTCAGGCCGCCGGGAAATGGGCCGCAAAAACCACCTGCGCGGGTCTATTTTCTGCTCAATCGGAGAAGATGAACAGCCTCCGTTGGATCTTGCTTTAAGATTCGTGCAACCCATATTTTCAGATTTTTCTGTATTTTAATAAAACAGTTCACTGTAGAAGGAATTTAGGCCCCTTCTGGACATCTACTGAAAAAGTGTATAACACGAAAGTTGTAGGTCTTTTGAATACCTACAATTTGATATGTAGTGGTGAAAAATTGGATGAGGGGACTGCCCTGTAGAGCCTTTTTAGTAAGGGTATGTCCTACAACTAGGGTAGTTTTCTTCTAAAAATTATTTAGGCCCTTTAGGGGCATGTTCATCAAAAATGATCAACATGAATATTGTAGGCTTTTTAATTATCTACAGTTTGATATGTTATGGAAAATTTTAGGACAAGTATTCTGACCTGTAGGGTCATTTTTCTAGGGTAGGTCCTACAAATAGGGCAAATTTTGAAAAATTCCCCACACCTAACCCTTGGTCCAAATGCTTTGAATTTTGGAAAGAGGCTTAATCTCACCTAGACCTAGCTCCTGTAAAAATTTGAACCCATTTAAAGAAGTTTAACCTAGGGTTTTGCCCTAAACCTAGAGAAGCTAGGGTAAGGTAGTTGAAGGGTCAAATCACCTCAAAAGTCTCCAAAATTTTGGAGGCATGTTTTTAGGGTTATCATTTAGCTCTGATAAAAATTTCAGCCCAATTGAGTTTGAAATGATTGGGTTTTGATGTGATCAAAGATTGGTCCTTAAAGGGGAAAATTAGGGCAAGGGGTTGTTGGGGCATGGTGGGTCCAATTCTCACCCAAATGGGTTGGGATTTTGGCCAGAGCACCATGGACAGAGAAAACACCCCCTCATGGAATTTGAGATGGTTTGGGGTGGGTTTGCCCTAGGATCCAAATTCAAACCTTAAGGGTTGATCTATGGGGTTTGTGAAGGACATAGGGTTTTATGACTTTGTATGGATCTAGAGTTTAGTCCATGATGTTCTAGGGGTGGAATTATGCCCTAGGAAGGAGTTGCATGGTATGAGTACTTAGTCACATCACTTAATTCTAATTATACAAAATTAGGTATTTATATCTTATGGAATGGATGATGAGTCAAAGGATTTTAAGTTCATGTAAAATTATGATAGAGGATGGTAATTTTGATATATTGAACAGTAGTTGTTGTTTCATGAAATTTAAATAAGTTTTCATATGAGTATCTTAACAAAAGTACATAATCGTAGAATCTTGGGAGAAATAATTTATGTGGTAATATGATTTAGATTTTAATGAAATTGTGTACATCATGTTTTTAGGATATATTAAACCTCTGGAAATTTTATCATGATTTATGGGATAATAATTAGAGTACTTCCTTCACAACTTAGCAAATAGAGATTTTTACTTAGGAATTATTTATGAAGTAACCAGTCATTTAAAGTTTGTGAAATTTAGTCAGAGGAGTTTTAATATCATATTACATCTCTGTGAATTTTTATGGAATTATTTGAATTATAAATTTAGGGGTTGCTTTATTAAATGTTATTGCCCATAAAATTTAGATAAATTCAATTTGGTATATTAAATGCAAATAAAATTATTATTTTTGGTCAGAGGACTTTTCTGATGATTATCAAGGCTCTGTAATTTTTACATAATTTTATGATGATTAACAGTTGTACTTCCTTCATTAAATATGAATTGTGGAATTTCGATGAATAATTTAATTAGAGGATAAATACTATTTGTAAAATCATGGGAGTTAATATTTAGTAATAATTCACTGTTATACAGTAACTATAATTTTTGGATGACCAATACTTGAGTAGATCATGTAGTTCATGTTCATTATCACCCATGGTCAATTATTTGGAAAATTAATTAATTATCAATTTAATTAGGAAAAATTATAATTTTCTGGATTTAGGCATATTATGACATGGTAGATTCCCAGTAATTATTACAAGGGTTTTGGAAGAGAATTTAATGGACGTTCTATCATGGGCAACGTATAGGGTAGAAGGGTATGTCTGGTGTGAAAAAGGCATGAACAGTGTTAGTAGGGGACTTGGATATAAGGGTGGAGTTTTGTACCTTATAGGCTTGGGAAAATGAGCATGGAATTCATCATTGGAGATTATGATGAGTAAAGATGTGTTTGGCTAGCATAGGAGGTGCTCGGGGTAGACGAAAGATCGTCTTGCCCTAGGAGTGGAAGAGTCAAGTACACTAGGGTTAGATTCATTATAACATTAAAAAGGGATTGGGTAAAGGGTAGACAACCAATAATAATAAGTGCCTTGCGAAAGGGAACCTCGGGCCGTAATGCCGCCGTCTTGGTTCCTAGTGCCCCTTGAGAGCCCTTCACGGGGTATGCCGGGGGCAGTCCTGGGCTAACGTAAATCTTAAAACAAACGAAAGAGTAATTAGCCTAATAGGGATTCACATTGCACACATTCATTAGTTAGGGATGGTAATGGTTAAGTCGTCCCGAGGTGTTCAAGGGGGCGCTGTTCCGTGGTGTTCTAAGGGATGGAGTCTAGAGATGAGCCGGACGGTTTAGTCCGGGGAATTTGGTCTCGAATGTGGTTAATACGGACGGTTTAGTCCGGGGAATTTGGTCTCGGATGTGGTTAATACGGACGGGTTAGTCCGGGAGTTTGACACTTTAAATTGTTATATATTAAACTGCTGCATGTGCATAAAAATAGGAAAGATTAAGGTGGTGGGTTCTCGATATCGGGGAGTTCGATTGCACCGACACCGATATCGTTGACTCGGCAAGGTGACTAGCACTTAGCCAAGGTTAAGTCCGGCGGACCAGTCGGCAAGAGTACGCAGGAGTCCGCCTCGTGCACCAGGCGTTGAGGGCGTACGATAGGTCAGACCAGTGGTGCTTTTACTGGTTTTGAGGTGGGCGAGGCCCAACCCACCGCTTCCGTCTGCCACTACGGGAGTATCCTGGGAGTCATCTCCAGAAAGGAGGAACTAAAGGTTTGTGTGCACAAAGTTGTGTGTGTGAGTTGCACTGCTTGAACATCATAACCCACCATATAGCTGCATGTCATAATCATTCATAACAACCTTGACACCTAAAATATAAGTGGAATGGGACGCTTATACTTTAGGACTTGCAAAACGACCCCTTGGTCTATAAGCTTGTGTGGGCAAGTTTATAAATTAAGGTTAATTTGATATATGTATACCTGCTGCGTGATAACCGACACCCCAATGTATAAGCGGTATGAGACGCGTTATACGATGGGAGCCTTGCAAAAGATCCCTTGGCTTATGTGTACTCACATAAGCGAAGGTTTAATTTCTTACTTACTTCCTTTCTGTTTTACCTATTACAACATTTATATTGCTCCCCTGTCATAACTTGCTAGTTAGGTCCACCGTCATCTGCTTTTGACTACTCTCCACTTTCATGTCCTCCCCTTTTCTTCCTCTCCGCCCGGTGCCTTAGAGCGTGGGGGAAGGGGTGGGGGATGATAGGGCTTAGTCTTTTAGACTAACGGTTTTCGAACCATATCATATTAGGGGATCATGGAGCCCAGCCCGGAGGAGCAGGCCAGGAGGCCGGTACGCTTGGAGATGGGGCAGTCTAGCACTGGAGTCCAGACTGCAGGGACCGTGAGTCCTGACCTTTAGTAGAGTTTTAGTTTTTTGCTTCCGCATTGAGTGATTTTGTAGTGAGGACTTGATGTACCGGGCATGAGCCCCTATATTTCTAGTATCTTTGTACTCTGATGTTTTCTGTGGACACTCCCTTCGTGGAGTTTATATATATGTGATTTTCTTCTGGTGGACTTGCTTACTCTTCTTGCTTGCTACTTATTGTGATCGAAAAGGCCGGCAGGATCGGCGCGTTGTAGTGACGACCTTCCCGGGTGCGAAGGTGTCACCGCAAAGCGGCGGTTCTGGGCATAAGACCCCGGGTTTTCAAAAAAAAATGGGGTCTTACAAAGTGTCTTACAGATTATTAGTTCAATTTCGGCTATTTTTCTTCTGGTTGCTACTGATTTATTTGAATTGGATGGTTGAGTGTTCCTGCGACCTTCATGTTTCATAAAATTTTAGGGTCCGTTCGTTTGCACGGAATTGGAATTCGATATTGGAATTCAATATTGATGAATATTGTGGAATTAAATATTGGTGACGAATTCCAATTCCAATGTTCGTCTAATAAAGAATATTGGTGAATATTGTGGAATCGGAATTCGATTTTTTTGCCCAGGCGCGATTTTTCCCCGGACACGATTTTTTTGTCCGGGCAAGATTTTTTCACCTAGTCGTGATTTCTTCTCACGGTGGTGATTTTTTCGCCCGGACGAAAAATCACGCCCGGGCGATAAAAGCGCAACCAGGAGAAAAAATCGCGTTCGGGCGAAAAAATCGCACCAGGCGAAAAAATAGCGCCCGGGTGAAAAAAATCGCGTCCGGGTAAAAAAATCGCGCCGGTGCGAAAAAAACGCGCCCGGGCAAAAAAAACGCCGCGGGTGAAAAAATCGCGCCCGGGCGAAAAAAAATGCGTCAGTGCGAAAAAAACGCGCCCGCGCGAAAAAATCGCGTCCGGGCGAAAAAATGGCGCCCGGCGAAAAAAAATGTGCACGGGAGAGAAAATTCGCACCCGGGCGAAAAAATCGCGCCCGGGCGAAGAAAACGCCCAAGGAGAAAAAAATCGGCTGAGGCGTTTTTTCGCCCAGGGAGCTTTCTTCGCCCGTGCGCGATTTTTTTCGCGACCGGGCGAAAAAATGCTCTCGGGCGAAAAAATCGCGCTCGTGCGAAAAAATCGCGCCCGGGAGATAAAATCGCGCCCGGGAGAAAAAAACGAGCCCGGGCGAAAAAAACGCGCCCGGTCGAAAAAATCGCGCCCGGTCGAAAAAAACGCGCGGCGAAAAAAACGCGTCTGGGCGAAAATAACGCCCCCGGGCGAAAAAATTGCGCCCGGGCGAAAAAATCGCGCCCGGGCGAAAAAATCGCGCACGGGCGAAAAAATCGCGCCCGGGCGAAAAAACGCGATCGGGCGAAAAAATCGCGCACAGGCGAAAAAATCGCGCCCGGGTGAAAAAATCGAGCTCGGGCGAAAAAATTGCGCCCGGGCGCGAAAAATCCCGTCCCGGCGAAAAATTCGCGCCCGGGCGAAAAAAATGCGTCCGGGCAAAAAAAACGCGTCTGGACTTAAAATTATGTCTCGATCGGAATTGTCCAATTCTTATATAAATTGGAAGGAATTGCCTTTAGTTCAAAATGAATTCTACGGAATTTATTAAAATTTAAATTCCAACGTCAAACGTGCAGACGAACGATGGAATTGAAATTATACCTTCAATTCCAATTCCAGGGGGCTCAATTCCGTGCAAACGAACGGACCCTTACAGTTCCGGTTACCTTCTCCGGTGTTCCAGTTGCCTTCGCCGGTGTTCCCGCACGCCTCTACCTACACTGATGGTGGTCTCCTTCGACGCACGCCATTAGCCGCTGGCTGCCTTTGCCGGTCTCTACCTACACCAACGGTGGTCTGATGCTCGTTTTCTTTGACTTTGCCGGTGATTTTCGTTTTCTCCCTAAAGGTCCGCTGCTTCACTTTGCCGGTGATAATCGTTTTTGCCTCTACCTACACGGACGGTGATGCATTATCGTTTTTTTAATGTTGATCCACATGAGTAAAAGTGAAGTTAGTCATCAATATGCAAAAAATTATGTGATAAATTCACGTCTTATTTATGTTCTTAGAAATTTAAGTTTCATTTTAGGAAATTAGAGTTTTAATTTATAATTTTTTTTTAATTATACCGTAATTTTTTTTTGTCAAACAGTTTCACAGATTCCGCATTTGAAATAACACAGTAAACATTATTCTTCCAAACAGTTTCATAAATTCTGTCACAATTCTGTAAAATAGCTGATTATTCCGCCACTGCTTTTTCAGTCACTGCAGCTGAGTCAAACAGAACTTGAGTTCTGGAAGATCAACGACCACCTGCATTTAATTAATGGTCATTCGAATGAATCAATATTTTTTTGGAAGGAATGTGTAACGTCACTGCTGGCTATTTTAAGCTATGTAAGGCTATGTTTGGTGCAGAGTTTTTACTCCCATGAGTTTGGAAAAAAAACTTCAGCTTCATAGAATGGATGTTTGGCGCGCCACCGAGAAAAGAAAGCTACTTTTGAACATAAAAGTGAAGGAAGTTCATTAGTCAAGGTCAGGCGTTAACAAACGACGGTACATAACTAGTGTGTTCACTAGTCACTGCAATGAGAGAAGCTCGGGATCTCTCCTCCTTTACTCTGCCCAGCTGCAAGGTTCAATGCTGGCATATGAAGAACGATTCAAAAAACATTCCACCCCTGGATGTTGAAAAGGGGCCGACTCACTCATGTGAGTATCCCGGGCCGCCTCCAGCCTGACTGCAGTCCACCGGCCACAACACGTTCTCCACAACCGTTCGCGACCTAGCCCATTCCGGGCACCCAGGACCCGACTTAATACGGCTATGACGGGTTGTTGAGGTCACCATGACATTGTCATCCGGCCTTGATCCCGTGACCTCCTTTGTAAGAGGATTTTAAGCCACCCTCTCACTCCCATCCGCGCTGTAGTCCATCGGCTCTAACCCGGTAGACTCCCCTCCATAGCTGTATTAAGTTACTGCAATGAGAGAAGCTCGGGATCTCTCCTTCACTCTGCCCAACTGCAAGGTTCATTGCTGGCATATGAAGAATGATTCAAAAAACATTCCACCCCGCTGGATGTTGAAAGGGGGTCTACCCACTCATGTGAATATCCAGGGCCGCCCCCAGCCGGACTGTAGTCCACCGGCCCCAAACCGCACTCCACAACCGCCCGCGGCCTAGCCCATTTCGGGCACCTAGGACCTTGTTGGGTGTGGCCCGCCATTCAGGTGTTGGATGGGGTGCCTCCCAGGCGCACCCGGGTTGGCTCCTGGCGCCCTTCTAACAGTCCGGGGTTTTGGGAGAGTTGGTAGGCGTCATTCCTAACAGTGGTATCAGAGGCGAGGGGGAGGTCATGGGTTCGATCCCCGTGGATGGCGTTCCAGGGGGAGTTTGTTGGGTGTGGCCCGCCATCCAGGTGTTGGATGGGGTGCCTCCCGGGCGCACCCGGGTTGTCTCCTGGCATGGATGCAGGGGAACTCCATGGTACGATTTAGTGCAAGGGAGTCGGGTTGGCTCCGGGCATGAGTACATGGGAATTCCAGGCACGGTTTAAGTGCGAGGGAGCCATGCGAACAGTTTGACCGGTCCTGCTAAAATAATATAAAGGAATTGGTAGCGCCCTTTCTAACACTCTGGGGTTTTGGGAGAGTTGTTAGGCGTCATTCCTAACAGACTCCGGGGTTTTGGGAGAGTTGGTAGGCTTCATTCCTAACAGTGGTATCAGAAGGTCAAGAAAGGCGCTCTGGTGGTCATGAAAGGAGAGCGCTCTGGTACTCTCTACAAGCTGATCGGCACTACCATCGCCAGCGACGCGGCGGTTTCTGAGACGACAGATGAGGATTCCTCTCCGCTGTGGCATGCCATACTTGACCACATGAGCGAGAGAGGACTGCTATAGCTTCACAAGAAGGGCCTACTGAAAGGTGTCAAGACATGTAAGTTAGACTTCTGCGAGACCTGCGTTCTCGGGAAGCAGCACAGAGTGAAGTTCGTGACATCTACGCAGCGGAGCAAGCATGCACTGGAATATATACACTCAGATGTTTGGGGGCCTGCCCCATAGCCGTCTCTTGGTGGGGCCAGATACTTCGTGACTTTCATCGTCGATTTTTCGAGAAAAGTCTGGATCTACTTTCTAAAGCACAAGTCCGAAGTATTTGATAAATTCAAAGTCTGGAAGACGACAATGGAAAAGCAGACCGGGAAAAGAGTCAAATATCTGAGATCTGATAACGGTGGCGAGTACACCTCAGCGGAGTTCCAGGAATACTGCAATCAGGAGGGCATCACTCGACACCTTACTATTCCTGGTACACCGCAGCAGAACGGCGTGGCAGAAAGGATGAACTGAACGTTGCTAGAGAGAGCTCGGTGCATGCGGTTATTTGCAGACCTACCAAGGTCCTTCTGGGCCGAGGCCATTAATACGGCATGCTATCTAGTGAATCGATCCCCATCGATGTCACTGAATATGAAATCGCCACAGGAAGTTTGGTTAGGCAGGCCGGTTGACTATTCTGACATCCACATCTTTGGTTGTCATGTGTAGACCTTGTACAGGACTCTGAGAAGACGAAGCTGGATGCTAAGTCCAAACGATGCATCTATCTGGGACAAAAGACCGACACGAAGGGTTTCAAACTGTGGAACCCGGACACAAAGAAGGTGGAGATCAGGCGCGATGTGATCTTCGATGAGGCCTCAATGCTCATGAAATCTTAGGCTCAGTCTAAAGAGGGGGAGGAGACTCCAGTCATACCCCTAGAGGTGGAGCTGGAAGGGAGCGACCAAGCTGACGACCACGGTGATTCCTCTGACCCAGAAAATGCTGATGTTGTGAAACCTACGGGAGCAGAGCCGTACTCTATTGCTATAGAAAGGGCAAGGAGAGAAGTCAGACTGCCTCTCAAGCTACAAGACACGGTAGCGTACGCTTTCCAGGTGATCTCCACAGATCCTGGATCTTATAAAGAAGCTGTAGAGAGTAGAGAGAGTTCTCAGTGGAAAGCAGCTATGGAAGAAGAGATGGAGTCCCTTCGTAAAAATCGGACTTGGGACTTGGTTCGTCTGCCCAAAGGGGCGAAGGCAATCAGTTCCAAATGGATATTCAGGAAGAAGGAATCTACATCCGACAAAGACCAGTGGAGATACAAGGCCAGATTCGTTGCCAAGGGGTTCGCGCAGAAAAAGGGTGTCGATTTTGATGAAATATTCTCACCCGTGGTAAAACACTGCTCCATACGGGTGCTTCTTGCGATGGTGGCAATGAACGACATGAAGCTAGAGCAGATGGACGTGAAAACGACGTTTCTTCACGGCAACTTGGAAAAGGAGATCTACATCTTGCAGCCTGAAGGTTTTGTACAACCCAGTGACGAGAAAAAGGTATGTAAACTAAGGAGGTCCCTCTACGGTCTGATGCAGGCTCCAAGAATGTGGAACAAGAGATTTGATACGTTCATGGTTTCACAAGGATTCAGCAGGAGCCAGTACGACAGCTGCGCCTACTACAAGTTTCTGGCAAACGACGACATTCTGATTCTGATGCTATACGTCGACGACATGCTGATTGCGTGCAAGTCAGCTCAGGAGATCCAGTCTTTGAAGCAGAAACTACAAGCTGAGTTTGAAATGAAGGATCTGGGTCAAGCACAAAAGATCCTTGGCATGGAAATCAAGCGAGATAGGAAGCGGGGCATGCTTTGGCTTTCCCAGACAGGGTACATTCAGAAGGTTCTGGAGAAGTTCAATATGACTGAATCTAAGCCCGTTTCAACCCCTCTCGGGCAACATTTTAGATTATCGTCACAGCAGTGTCCAGACACAGAGGGAGAACGACAAAAGATGCTCGGGATACCGTACGCTAGTGCGGTAGGATGTTTGATGTACACCATGATCTGTACGAGACCAGATATCGCTCAGGCTGTGAGCGTAGTCAGCAGATATATGGGGAATCCGGGGCGACAACACTGGGAAGCAGTCAAGTGGATTCTAAGATATCTGAACGGAATGAAAAACGTCGGTTTGCTGTTTAAGAAGAGCAGAGTTTCTAGAGTCCTAGAGGGCTACGTTGATTCCGACTATGCGGGCGACCTCGACCGAAGAAGATCTACCTCCGGGTACATCTTCCTTTTTGGTGAGGGCCCCATCAGTTGGAAAGCCACTCTGCAGGACATTGTGGCTTTATCTACGACAGAGGCTGAGTACATTGCTGCAGTGGAAGCTGCGAAGGAAGCTATCTGGCTCAAAGGTCTCGCCAAAGAACTCAGGATTTCTCAGGAAGCGGTGAAGCTGCACTGTGACAGTGGTATCAGAGGCGAGGGGGAGGTCATGGGTTCGATCCCCCTGGATGGCGTTCCAGGGGGAGTTTGTTGGGTGTGGCCCGCCATCCAGGTGTTGGATGGGGTGCCTCCCGGGCGCACCCGGGTTGGCTCCTGGCATGGGTGCAGGGGAACTCCATGGTACGGTTTAGTGCAAGGGAGTCGGGTTGGCTCCGGGCATGAGTACATGGGAGTTCCAAGCACGATTTAAGTGCGAGGGAGCCATGCGAACAGTTTGACCGGTCCTGCTAAAATAATATAAAAGAATTGGTAGCGCCCTTCCTAACACTCCGGGGTTTTGGGAGAGTTGGTAGGCGCCATTCCTAACAAGACCTAACTTAATACGGCTGTGGCGGGTTGTTGAGGTAACCAAGGCATTGCCATCCGGGCTTGATCCCGTGACCTCAACAACCCGCCACAGCTGTATTAAGTCGAGTCCTGGGTGTCCGGAATTGGCTAGGCCGCATGCGGGTGTGGAGAGCGGGTTGAGGCCAGTGGACTGTAGTCCGGCTGGGGGTGGCCCGGGATACTCACATGAGTGGGTCAGCCCCCTTTCAACAAAAATCAGTTTTTGTTAGAAGAGGCGTGCAGCGGTTCAACCCACCTCGCAAGGTATCCCGACTGCCTTCCTTAAACTCCCTTAGAGGGATGCAACCCAACCAACCCAACCAATCTCCATGCCCACAGACGGGTTGTTGGAGGCCACATCCTCTCTTTGATGAGTGAAACTCGATTATAAAACGCACACCACGGGGACTTCCCAGGACGTCACTCATTTCATGACTACTCCAGTCCGAGCATGCTTAACAATGAAGTTTTTCGACTTCTCATCACCAATTGAGCTGCATCGCGGATGAGTGTGAGAGGGTAGTTTAAAATCCTCTTACAAAGGAGGTCACGGGATCAGGGCCACCTTGGTGACCACCACAACTCGTCATAACTGTATTAAGTCGGGTTCAAAGTGCCCGGAATGGGCTAGGCCGCAAGTGATTGTGGAGAGCGAGTTGGGGCGGGTGGACTGCAGTCCGGCTGGGGGTGACCCGAGATGCTCACATGAGTGGACCGGCCCCCTTTCAACACGGGTGGGCGGATTGCGCATGGATCAAGCGTAGTGATCACGCTTGAGGTGGTTTCGTCCATAATTTACAGTAAGTTAGTGGGAAAATTCAGACTAAGTTAGTGGGGATTATAGAAATTCTGACTATTTGCAGTCTGAAATTTTTATAAATTAAGAGAGACCCCATCACACACGAAGAACCATTTCAAAAAGAGTTGTTGGTATAACTAGAAGGAAGAAACACAAGAAGCAAACATGGGAAAAAAATGAAATCTGCCAAAGAAGATCGCTTATTTTACACTGCAAACAAACTAAAACAACTATGGTTATTTATTAAGGGCTTGTTTGGGAGGGCTTTTTAACTCTTTTTCGTTTTCTGGAAAATGCTACCACACTTAAGAGACCGTTTGGATTGTCTATTGGTGGGAAAAGCTACCGCGAAAAACTTCATTTTCTCATATTTTGAAAAGTCACTTGTCACCTACTTTTCAACCTTTTCGAAAAGCACTTCTTCATCCAAAAACACTTATCTCTTAAAAAAATCGATAACTTGATTTTTTTGTCTTGACGCGATTTTTTTCCGGGCGTAATTTTTTTGCCCGAACGTGTTTTTTCGCCCGAAGCAAATTTTTCGCCCGGACGTGAATTTTCCGCCCGAGCGCGAATTTTTCGCCTGAGCTAGCATTTTTCGCTCGGGCAGGCATTTTTCGCCCAGGCTGGCATTTTTCGCCTGGGCGCGGGGTTTTTCGCCCCGGTGAGTATTTTTCGCCCCAGTGCGGTTTTTTTGCCCGAGCATGTTTTTTTTTTCGCCCGAGCATGTTTTTTTTCGTCCGGAAGTGATTTTTTCGCCCGAGTGCGTTTTTTTCATCAGGGTGCGATTTTTTTCGCCCAAGCCGATTTTTTTGTCCGGGCGCGATTTTTTCACCCGGGCGCGATTTTTTCACCCGGGCGCGATTTTTTTTTCACTGGCGCGATTTTTTTGCCCTCGCGCGCTTTTTTTGCCCGCGGTAGATTTTTGTGCCCGCGCGCGTTTTTTCGCCCGGGGCATTTTTTTCGCTCGGGCGCGATTATTTCGCCCGACAGCAATTTTTTCGCCCGGGCACGATTTTTCGCCCGGGCGCGATTTTTTCGCCCGAGAGCGATATTCGTCATCGGAGCTTGTTTTTTTTGTTGGAGAGCGGTTTTTTCGCCCGGGAGCAATTTTTTCTCATGAGCACGGTTTTTTCGCGGGGGTCGAATTTTTGGCCCGGGCCCTGTTTTTTTCACCCGGTCGGGAATTTTTCGATAGGGCGTGAATTTTTTGCCCATTAACAATATTATTTTGCCCTGACATGTTTTTTTCGTCCGGGCGCGATTTTTTCGCCTGAGCGCGCCAGGGGGCGAATTTTTCGCTCTGAAGTGAATTTTTTGCCTTGACGCGTTTTTTTCGCTCATTCGTAATTTTTTCGACCGGGGGCAAATTTTTTCACCCGGGCGTGATTTTTTCGTCTGGTCTCGATTTTTTCAGCCGGACGCAAATTTTTCGCTCGTGAGCGATACTTTTTGTCGGAGCACGTTTTTTTTGTCCCGACAGGTTTTTTCTGCCCGGGCACGATTTTTTCGAACGTGGGCGAAATTTTCGCTCGAACGCGAATTTTTCGCCTCGACGTGATTTTTTTGCTCGTTCGTGATTTTTTTGCCCAGACGTGTATTTTTTTTGCCCTGACGCTAATTTTTTCGCTCAAATGCAATTTTTTTTGCTTTCGAGCGAAAATATCGCGTCTGTGCGAAAAATTCACGTCTGTGCAAAAAATTCGCGTCTGGACGAAATTTTCCCGCCCAATCGAAAAATTTGTGTCCGTCTGAAAAATTCGCGCCCGTCCAAAAAATTTGCGGTCGTCCGAAAAATTCAACCCGTCCGGAAAATTCGCGCCCGTTCGAAAAATTCGCGCCCATCCGAAAAATTGGCATCCGGCCGAAAAATTTGCACCCGGCCGAAAATATAGGGCCCGACTGAAAAATTGGCGCCTAGGCGAAAATATCGCGCCCGGGCGAAAAATTCGCGCCCGGGCGAAAAATTCGCGCACGGGCGAAAAATTCCTGTCTGGGATAAAAAACCGCGCCCGGGCGAAAAAATCGCGTCCGGGCGAAAAAACCGCGCCCAGGCGAATAAACCAGCCCGGGCGAAAAAACCGCGCCCGGGCGAAAAAACCGGGCCCCGACGAAAAAATTCGCTCCCGAACGAAAAATTCGCTCTCGGGCGAAAAAACCCTGCCCCAGCGAAATAATTGCGCATTTTTTCCCAGACACACATTTTTAATAAAAAAAAGTTACCGCAACGGAGATTTGTCAAACGGTTTATAAAGTGTTTCTCATTTTTGAAAAGCTCTGCAAAAGAAGTTCACCCAAACAGTTCTCCTTTTCTAATATGTATTTTTTAAAAGCTCATTTTCCTATCATCCTTTTGCTACAATTCTTTCTCCTTTCTGAAAAGCCTTTCCAAACATGCCCTAAGCTATGTAAACTATATTTGGCGAGAAGTTTTTACTCTGGTGAGTTTAGAGTATAACTCGACCATTAAAGAATGGATTTGACATGACAGTGACATTGTCCGCCACCTGGAAAAGAAAGCTAATTTTGAACATAAAAAAACGAAGGAATTTCATTAGGTGAGATCTTGCGAATGAAGATTCATATCTACTGCGGTGGTGACGGTCGTGAACATATGAGTTAAGGCTTCGTTTGGGAGAACTTATTTTCACCGGTCAAGCGGTTACGACCGCATGAACCTGACCTTGATTAAGGTCCGATTCATGCGATCGTAACCGCTTGACCGGTGAAAATAAGTCCCTCCAAACGGAGCCTTGGGCTCTGTTTGGCACAGTGATGACAGTCATGAACATGAGAATTAAATTGTCATTTGTTAACACCCACCTATGGAACTTCATTCACTTTTTATGTTCATTCGTTAAGAATCACCTAACAAACATCATCCGTTTGAACATAAAAAGTGAATGAAGTTCCATAGGTGGGTGTTAACAAATGACAATTTAATTCTCATGTTCATGACTGTCATCACTGTGCCAAACAGAGCCCAAGGCTCCGTTTCGAGGGACTTATTTTCACCGGTCAAGCGGTTACGATCGCATGAATCGGATCTTAATCAAGGTCAGGTTCATGCGATCGTAACCGCTTGACCGGTGAAAATAAGTCCTCGCAAACGAGACCTAAGTGTTGAATGAAAATGCATTAATCAGAATGAATATCAAATCCAAGGCTCTTCTTCTTTCTCCCCTATTTTCAGCCAGGATTTGAAGGTCTCATTCAGAGTGAAGGTGGAAGAGTTCCTTGCTGTGGCACATATTACTGGAGCACCCACTATGAATGAAATATCAATGACACCCGTGTTAACGACCACCACCGCCATGCCAAACAAAGACGTAATTTCGGAATAATTTTTAGGAGCAGTTAGTGTTCCTTCATTTAGGAGCAGGTGAAATTCAGGTCACCAATCACTAAATTCAACGCCAGTCATTTTTGTAAAAAAAAGTAAAAAAAAAAATACAAAAAGATGCATCCAAGAGCTTTGGCTAATGAGTAGTATTCCTTCCTCTGGAAAATCCCTTTAGCCAATTTTTTTTTTGGTAATTTCGCCTCTAATTGAACGGATAACAGCAAAATTTCTCTTGAGCCGTGAAACCCAAATTTTTTTTAAAGAATAATTTATTCCCAAAAATCACAAATTTGTTATTATTTTAGGGAGTTGTTAAAGCAGCTCAGTTGGTGATATCCTGGTGGAAGAGTGTGATATGAAGGGTTGCGGGTTCGAAACCTGATGCCAACAACGCGCCTTGCTGAGAAACAGGCGGGAGAAGCGTTGAGGAGTATTGAGCTGCAGCCCTGTAGCGGGGCTTGGTCTAAATGGGCCGGACCGTTACATAAAAAGTGCACTTTTTATGTAACGACCCGGTCCTTTAGGCCAAGCGTCGCTACAGGGCTGCAGCCCGTACACCCCAACGCCTGTCCCGCCTGTTTTTCAGCAAGGCGCGTTGTTGGCGCCGGGTTTCGAACCTGCAACCCTTGATAGCCAACTCATCCAACAACGCTATCACCAACTGAGCTTTTTGGCTGGGTGCACCGCACTTTCTCCTAATTTTTCGTGCGTTTTGAAAATACGTCTTGTACATGCATTTTTAGAAAAAGTATTCATCACAAAAGTTGTAGACCTCGACGAGATCTACAACTTTCATGCTGAACACTTTTCCTAAAAATATATGTACAAGGCTTATTTCTAAAAGGCACGAAATCTGGGCGTATTTCTAAAATATGTCTTGTACATGCATTTTTAGGAAAAGTGTTTAACCTCGAGATCTACAACTTTCGTGTTGAACACTTTTCCTAAAAAAATATGGGCAAAACACCTATTTAAGTCCCTAACTTTTTCCTCCCTCACTATTTCAGTCCCCAAATTTCTTTTTTGACCAAAAAAGTCCCAAACCTTCTTGAACATTCCATATAAGTCCTAAATAAACGGCAAAGCTTGAACTTTTGCTCTTCCGTCAGGGTTTTTTTTTGGAGTCGGCTCTCCATTCTACCACGCCAAAACTCCACCGCCACCACTCCAATCGGCCGATCCACGACGAGTTTGACGGCGGCTTCTCCGGCGAGTACTCGGAGACAAAGTCCCTCGGGCTAAGACTGATCCACAGGGAGTTCAACGACATCAACTCCAGCAGGTAATGGTTTCTGCGGGTGGTTCATTTGGTTTAGGGTTTTGCCTAGAACACGCCTAATCATGATTTCCTTGTGGTTAATCGAATTTCTTAGTATTTTTTCAGTGAGTTATGGCTAGGAACGAAGTAAAATTTTTGCATTTGGGGTTTTTTTTTGGCGATTTCAAACAATAGATTTCAATCAATGCTTTGGGGGTTTTTTCTCCTCAACCATGGTTGCGTTCTCAGTAAAAACTACTCTAAGCTAATGCAATGATTGGTATGGATGTGTTCTCAGATTTTTTTTGGGTGATTTATAGTTAGACTAATGCAGGAAAACTAAGTTTTTGTGTTTCTTGTAGTTATTAGAGTAATGCAGGCAAACTAATACATAATTTTGTGATTTATCGTTGATTTCTACTCAACGATGGCATCCATCCACCATTAGAGTTTTTTCAACATTCCAGTGATTTTAAACGATAGCTTTAGCTTTTTACAAAAAATCCTAATGTATGTTTTTGTGTTTCTTGTAGTTATTATGGGTGACAACGATTTCCTTGTGGATGATTGTGACTCTGATAGTATTGATAGTGCATTGGATATATTATTTGAGGGTGAAGATCTTTTCAACGATGATTTTGAATGCACAAATACTCCAATTCCAATTCCGATAGATGTAAATATGAGTCCAAATAGAGGTCATAATGAGGATGAATATTCGTCAGACTCTCTTCGATCTATTAATTCTGGCAGTGAGGATGACTTTACTACAGGTAAAAAGTTTGTTCAACCAATATTCAAAATGTTGAAGGATATGAAAGAAATGCAATGGCAACCCGGACTAATGTTCAAATCAAAAGATCAATTTAAAGATGCTGTCAGAACATATGCAATTCATATGGGTGTAGGGCTTCAAATGATGAAGAATGACAACAAAAGAGTAAGGTTCAAATGCAAATCTGGTTGTGAGTGGGAAATCTATGCCGCCCCCATGAAAAATAAGGGTACATGGGAAGTAAGGACTATTATTGATAAACATTCATGTAGTAGAGAATTTAATAATAAACTGTTGAGCGCAAAGTGGTTAAGCAAGCGAATTGAGTCTAAAGTCCGTGATAACCCAAATATTCAAGTCAACAAAATTGTTGATAAGGTAAAAACTAAGTGAGTTGCAGGAATTTCAAGAGGTAAAGCAGTTAGGGCAAAGGCCCAAGCAACTGTAATGGTTGAAGGTCATGAAGGGGAGCAATATAATAACTTGAATCGTTATTGTGCAGAGTTATTAAGATCGAACAGAGGAAGCTCGGTTTTTATGAGATTTACTTGGCCAACGGAGCATTTTCAAGACACGCCATCTATATCACGGACTATATTCCCTCGTTTTCAAAGGTTATATGTATGTTTTACAGGATGTCGCGAGTCTTTTAAATGTTGCAGACCATTTGTGGGCTTGGATGGATGTTTCTTGAAAGGTCCCTTCGGTGGCCAATTATTAACAGCTATTGGTAGAGACCCAAATGATCAGATGCTTCCAATTGCTTTTGTCGTGGTAGAAGTTGAAAATAAAGATTCCTGGACTTGGTTTCTAACTAATTTAACTAGAGATATTGGGCAAGTTGGTGTTACATACATTTCAGATCAACAAAAGGTTTTCTTTTTCAGATATTTGCTTATGTCAAATTTTAAATACAATTGCATAGTGCGTATTATACCTTTAATGCTACATTGCAGGGTTTGGTTCAAACATTCAAGGATTTACTGCCATCTGTGGATCATCGTTTTTGTGTGCGTCATCTCTACAATAACTTTAGAAAGAAATATCCAAACAAAAATTTGAAAGGTTTGTTATGGAAAGCCTCAAATGCAACTTACGAAGAGGAGTGGGTTAGAGTAATGCAGGAAATTTATTCAATTTCACACGATGCTTATGACCACCTAATTAGTATAGACAAAACACTATGGTCCAAACATGCCTTTAGTGGTATTCCACGGTGTGATGTAGTGGTAAACAATATGTCAGAGGCATTTAACTGTGTGATATTAGATATGCGAG
Source organism: Platanthera zijinensis (assembly GCA_039513925.1). Classification (NCBI taxonomy): domain Eukaryota; kingdom Viridiplantae; phylum Streptophyta; class Magnoliopsida; order Asparagales; family Orchidaceae; genus Platanthera; species Platanthera zijinensis. The sequence goes on along the minus strand of CM077081.1, from coordinate 20,114,010 downwards.
ATAAACCCATACTGACCATGTGTAAGGATATTCGGCTCTACATGATGCGTCGTTGGGTGGCTATTAGGGAGCAGGTGAACAAACAAACAAAAGATGTTAATCCTAAGATAGCCAAAAAAATTGAGGATGAGGCAAGGCAAAGTGGTGGATGGATGCCTTTGTGGAGCAACAACAAAGTGTTTGAGGTGGTTCGACTTCCAGATAAATTTATAGTTGACTTAGATAATTGGTATTGTTCTTGTGGAAAATGGCGTGTTAGCGGTCTTCCATGCCGACACTCGATAAGTTGCATGTATTATTTGAACATAAATATTGATCTCTATGTGCCCGACTGCTTCAAAAAAACTATGTACACTGAATGTTACAAATATAGTATTTGGCCAACCAATGGACCAAATTTTTGGGGAAACGTTAGAGATACTCAGATTCTACCGCCACTACGGCGAAGAGCTCCGGGTAGACCCAAAAAAAAGGCACATGGAAGCTGATGAGGAGAAGAGTCAAACTAAGATGTCGCGCAAATTTGGCACGGTAAAATGCTCAAAATGTGGTCTACATGGTCATAATAAGAAAACTTGCAAGTGAGTTTTTTTAATGCAAAATCATTTATGAATCATATTTTCCTGTAATTGTCTAATTGTTTTTTTTAAAACTAGGAATTCGGGTGCGTGAAGTGGAGCTTATCCAAAGATGAACGACGAATGCAAGATATTTTTTGATCCACGATGATTTTGGACTGTTAAAAAGGAGCAGAATTTTTTGTTTAAAGGACTGTTTTAGCTCCGTTCATTGTTTTGTTGTTGTTTAATATTGGTTATCGCTGATTTTGGAGCAGGATTTCTGTTTAAAAGTATTGCTTCTAATGTAGGACTTTCATTTTTTTTGTTTAATGTTTGGCTGGTGAGAAAAAATGTAAAGTTGGTTTTTATTATGATAGGGATTAGATCCATTTTTAGCTTTAGGGGTGCAAATAGCAATCCCCAAAATGAAATCATGGGGTTGACTAGTCAACCCCATGATTCCTTTCATGATGGGAGAAGTGGAGGGCCCACTTTCTCTCATCTTTCATCTCCTCCATCCAATTCCCCCCTCTTTCTCTCCCACCAAAAATGAGATCCATAAAAAAGGGAAAGAGGGGAGAGAGGGAACCGCTGCCGCAACTAACCGTCGCCGCCCGCCACCGCTCGGCCGCTCGGCCGCCGCCGCCCGGCCTCCGCCCGGCCGCCGCCCGGCCGCCGCCGCCCGGCCGCCCGGCCGCCCGGCCGCCGCCCGGCCGCCGCCGCCCGGCCGCCTCCGCCGCCCGGCCGCCCGGCCGCCGCCGCCCGGCCGCCCGGCCGCCCGGCCGCCGCCGCCCGGCCGCCCGGCCGCCCGGCCGCCGCCGCCCGGCCGCCCGGCCGCCGCCGCCCGGCCGCCCGGCCGCCGCCGCCCGGCCGCCCGGCCGCCGCCGCCCGGCCGCCCGGCCGCCGCCGCCCGGCCGCCCGGCCGCCGCCGCCCGGCCGCCCGGCCGCCGCCGCCCGGCCGCCCGGCCGCCGCCGTCTGTCCACCGCCAGCCGGTGGCTCGCCGCCCGAACCTCCACCATCCGATCATGGCGCGCTACCGGCCGTCCGATCGGGACAAAACCACCCACTAACCCACTAGGTTAGTGGTGGGGCCCGCCATAACTTCCCCCTGGAGCCTATAAAAGGACCCCAGGGGCTCCTCATTTCCTAACCTTTTCCTCCAAAAGCTTCCCCCTTCTTCTTCTTCCTCAGGTGGGAGCTCTCCCGTTTCCTCCGCCGGCGACCACCCCTCGTCGCCGACCACCAGTGGCCGCCTCTCGCCGCCAACCACCGGAAACCACCCGCGACCTCCAGCGGCCGCTAACGGATATCAGCACCCGTCAACAGCTACCAGAACCTGTCACCGGCTATTGGCACCCCATCAGAGCCCAAAGGCAAAGAGCGCGCTCCAAGAGCTGAGAAAGGCGCACAAAGGAAGAAGTGACAACCCTTGGACCCGCGTCGCCCCTGAGCGCACGCGCCCGAAGTATCTCGTGCATTCCACCGTCCAAGTCCCATTGGCGAGGCAGTCCGTTGCCCACCAACGGGTGCATACACTCTCTCTCTCTCCTCAAGATTGTAACGGGAGCGGCCTGTCGCCCCGATTTCCCCCATCAAACTGTAAAACTCCGACAAATTAGTGGATTTTGATCGGCACCGACCCGGTCACGTGGTTTTTCACCCGGTTGAAGGGTTTTCCACGCTAAAACTTCCTGTGTCCATCCCCCGTATTTCAATTGACTGTGTGCGCGCTCGACCGCTCCGAGAGCTAAGGCGGCCCAAGAATATCCGGCCCGACCGGAGCATCGAGTTAGACCGCAACAGTTTGGCGCCGTCTGTGGGAAACATTCCCAACATCCTTCGCAGAACAAGTTCATCATCCATACCACCGCGATGGCAAAGAGAAGTGCCCGCACTGCTGAAGGATCCACACTTGGCGGACACACTGAACCAGTACGATCTCACTCTCTGGTAGACATGCCACTGACCGCTGAAGCAGCTTTCGCCCCCGTCCCCGCCTTGGAAGGGCGTGTCCGCCAAATGGAAGAGCAGCAAACAGAGATGCTCGCACTACTTCGGAACCCGGGAGCACCTCCAGCTCCACCAAGGTCACCTCCGCCAGCTAACAATCCTCCACCACTTAATACAACAAGGAACCAGGAAGCCCCTGCGGGGCAAGAAGAACTTGAAGACTACTCTGAGGCCGCCAGTTCGACTCATCCCCCTCCAAGGGGAGCAAGGGCGGATCGCCCCCACGATCCAGTTAACGATGCTCCCATCCACCCTCTACTAACTCGTCAAGAGATCAGGGAGGCCGTGGCTGAAGAATGCCGCCAAGCCGCAAGAAGAGATTTCCACCCTCAGCGAACGCTTTATCAAGGCTCCCCCTTGACCCAGCAGATCCTCGATCATCCAATTCCACCCGGGTTCAAACTCCCAAGCGTCGAAACATTCGACGGAACTGACGATCCACTCGAGCATGTCAATCATTTCACCACCATCATGAGGATCTTCCATGCCACCGATCAATTGTTATGTCAAGTATTCCCAACTACTCTCAAAGGGCAAGCTCGAACATGGTTCCACTCTTTAAGGCCCGGTACCATTGCTAGTTTTGCCGAGCTAACCAGACAATTCTCCGACCAATTCATCGCTAATCGAAAGATTGTCCGTGATCCATCTCATCTCTCTGGAATCCGCCAAAATGAAGGGGAAACCCTCAAAGAATTCTTCCGACGATTCACTGCCGAAGCCCGCCAGATCCCAGGAGTCGACCCCGAGCTCTTACGGGGAGTGTTCCTGGGAGGTCTCCGTCCTAGCGGCTTCTACTCAGCACTTATGAGAGAAACTGTCCCTAGCTATCCAGATCTTGTACACAGAGTCGAGGCTCGGATCGCTGCCGACGAGGCTATTGAAGCTCATCGTCAACAGTTTATCGATAACCAGAAGCGAAAAAGGGAAAATGAGCCGGCCCCTCAACACCAAGAAGGAAGATTACGACGTAACCATCAGAGAGATCAGTCGCCCCGGGAGTACACACCCCTCAACACCTCCAGGACAAATGTATTTTATGCAATCCAAGGCAAAGAGGCGCTCCGCAAGCCCAGACCTCTCCCTAAAAATACTGGGGACCAGACAAAGTACTGTGAATTTCACCATGGACAAGGACACGATACGGAAGACTGCTCAAAGCTCAAGGAGGAGATCGAGTATCTCATCAAACAAGGCCTCCTGGGGAGATTCTTACGGGGATAGGAACCAAGTCCACGGAAAGGAACGCGGCCCACCGTTTGCTAGGTCGGACTGGGGGGCAACCCCGTAGACGACCAACCCAAGAGAGGGTTTCGCACCTCAAAAGGGTTCTATCTAATATAGTATTTATCAATTTTACATTACTATGAATTCTGTATTCCCACAAGAAGAGCTTCGCGACTGTAACTCTAAAAAAGTTAACATTTTCTCATTTTAGGCTTGTTGATGGCGAGCATCACCCGTGCAGCGCGCTCCTTACAGCAACTGCCCCCGTGCAGCGCGCTCCTTACAGCAACTGCCTCCGTGCAGCGCGCTCCTTACAGCAACTGCCTCCGTGCAGCGCGCTCCTTACAGCAACTGCCTCCGTGCAGCGCGCTCCTTACAGCAACTGCCTCCGTGCAGCGCGCTCCTCACAGCAACTGCGCCCGTGCAGCGCGCTCCTTACAGCAACTGCCTCCGTGCAGCGCGCTCCTTACAGCAACTGCCTCCGTGCAGCGCGCTCCTTACAGCAACTGCCTCCGTGCAGCGCGCTCCTTACAGCAACTGCCCCCGTCCAGCGCGCTCCTTACAGCAACTGCCTCCGTGCAGCGCGCTCCTCACAGCAACTGCCTCCGTGCAGCGGGCTCCTCACAGCAACTGCCTCCATGCAGCGCGCTCCTCACAGCAACTGCCTCCGTGCAGCGCGCTCCTGACAGCAACTGCCTCAGTGCAGCGCGCTACTCACAGCAACTGCCTCCGTGCAGCGCGCTCCTCACAGCAACTGCCTCCGTGCAGCGCGCTCCTCGCAGCAACTGCCTCCGTGCAGCGCGCTCCTCGCAGCAACTGCCTCCGTGCAGCGCGCTCCTCGCAGCAACTGCATCCGTGCAGCGCGCTCCTCACAGCAACTGCCTCCGTGCAGCGCGCTCCTCGCAGCAACTGCCTCCGTGCAGCGCGCTCCTCACAGCAACTGCCTCCGTGCAGCGCGCTCCTCACAGCAACTGCATCTGTGCAGCGCGCTCCTCACAGCAACTGCCTCCGTGCAGCGCTCTCCTCACAGCAACTGCCTCCGTGCAGCGCGCTCCTCACAACAACGGCCTCCGTGCAGCGCGCTCCTCACAGCACCTGCCTCCGTGCACAACAACCGCCTCCATGCAGCACGCTCCTTACAAAAACAACCCTCGCGCAAAATCCCCGTAGGGGCTTGCCCTCCTCACGATGAAGCCGCAAGCAGCCCTCGCGCAAACTAAGCCGTGGTCGCAACCGCTCAAATCAAGCAGCGAGCCAGTCTCGTGCGAGCGAAGCCGCGAGCCAGCCTCGTGCAAACTAAGCCGCGGTCACAAACCGCGTAAGGCAAAGTCACAAGCAAGTCTGGTGGGAGCAAAAGTCACGAGCCAAGCTTGTGCGAGCAATAATAGCGAGTCAGTCTCACGCAAAACAACGTTATACGTCAAACTCACGCGAAACAACATGAACTTTGCCAACTGGGGTACCATTCTGAAAACACCGTCTCTGCATCTGGGAATCTCGCCGCAGCAAGTTTCCCCTTCCGACCTTGTACAAGTACTCGGTGATACACTCGGGGAGCAACAGAAACTCCACATCTCAGTAATCTCTTCCCTTGGGCGCTTAGTCCGCCATGCATGTTACACCTTGCGAACATCGCATATGCAGTGTGTATCGCGCACGCATCACTCACCCATCGTGCACATTACATACCGTGCACATCGTACCTTGTGCGCACGTCACATACCTCGCGCCTTGCGCACACAAGGCGCAATTGTGCATATCACAACAAGTACGAAAAGGCCCATAACGGCGCTTCCAGAAGCGCAAGGCAAGCAAGAGCCCGCACGCACCCGCACTCGCAAGGACAAACGCGGAGGGTCGCGTACGCGCGTAGGGACGCGCGGGCGCACACCCGCGCGCGCACACACACCCACGCGCAGGGACGCGCTCCCGCGCGCGCGCTCGCGCGCTGGGTCGCGCGCGCGCACCCGCGCGCTGGGTCGCGCGCGCGCACCCGCGCGCTGGGTCGCGCGCGCGCACCCGCGCGCTGGGTCGCGCGCGAGCACACCCGCGCGCGGGGTTGGGCGCGAGCACCCGCACGCGCGCACCCGCGCGCGCGCACCCGCGCGCGCGCACCCGCGCGCGCGGACCCGCGCGCGCGCACCCGCGCGCTGGGTCGCGCACGCGCACCCGCAAGCGCGGACGCGCTGGGTCGGGCGTGCGCACCCGCGCGCATGACTGCGCAAGCGCGCCCTCGCGCGCGCTTGCGTGCTTCCAAGCGTGCCTTTACACTCGCCCGCCGTTGCGCTGGCGCGCCTCCGCACCATCCAGCGCACGCACCCCTTCGCGATTGGATTCGCCAGCACCTCGCCTGAAGCCCCGTTGACGCTCCTTCAATTTGATGTAGCACCACCGCCGCCAATCGTATAAGTACGAGCATGCCTTTGAGGCACCGTTCTTCGCCTTCTCAGCCTTCTCTCCGGAGGAAGACATGGAAGCGGGGAAGAAGAAGATTAAAAATCCTAAGTTGTCTCTCACACGGCTCACCAACAACAAAGGATTTGGGGGGCATTTGATAGGGATTAGATCCATTTTTAGCTTTAGGGGTGCAAATAGCAATCCCCAAAATGAAATCATGGGGTTGACTAGTCAACCCCATGATTCCTTTCATGATGGGAGAAGTGGAGGGCCCACTTTCTCTCATCTTTCATCTCCTCCATCCAATTCCCCCCTCTTTCTCTCCCACCAAAAATGAGATCCATAAAAAAGGGAAAGAGGGGAGAGAGGGAACCGCTGCCGCAACTAACCGTCGCCGCCCGCCACCGCTCGGCCGCTCGGCCGCCGCCGCCCGGCCTCCGCCCGGCCGCCGCCCGGCCGCCCGGCCGCCGCCCGGCCGCCGCCGCCCGGCCGCCTCCGCCGCCCGGCCGCCCGGCCGCCGCCGCCCGGCCGCCCGGCCGCCCGGCCGCCGCCGCCCGGCCGCCCGGCCGCCGCCGCCCGGCCGCCCGGCCGCCGCCGCCCGGCCGCCCGGCCGCCGCCGCCCGGCCGCCCGGCCGCCGCCGCCCGGCCGCCCGGCCGCCGCCGCCCGGCCGCCCGGCCGCCGCCGTCTGTCCACCGCCAGCCGGTGGCTCGCCGCCCGAACCTCCACCATCCGATCATGGCGCGCTACCGGCCGTCCGATCGGGACAAAACCACCCACTAACCCACTAGGTTAGTGGTGGGGCCCGCCATAACTTCCCCCTGGAGCCTATAAAAGGACCCCAGGGGCTCCTCATTTCCTAACCTTTTCCTCCAAAAGCTTCCCCCTTCTTCTTCTTCCTCAGGTGGGAGCTCTCCCGTTTCCTCCGCCGGCGACCACCCCTCGTCGCCGACCACCAGTGGCCGCCTCTCGCCGCCAACCACCGGAAACCACCCGCGACCTCCAGCGGCCGCTAACGGATATCAGCACCCGTCAACAGCTACCAGAACCTGTCACCGGCTATTGGCACCCATCAGAGCCCAAAGGCAAAGAGCGCGCTCCAAGAGCTGAGAAAGGCGCACAAAGGAAGAAGTGACAACCCTTGGACCCGCGTCGCCCCTGAGCGCACGCGCCCGAAGTATCTCGTGCATTCCACCGTCCAAGTCCCATTGGCGAGGCAGTCCGTTGCCCACCAACGGGTGCATACACTCTCTCTCTCTCCTCAAGATTGTAACGGGAGCGGCCTGTCGCCCCGATTTCCCCCATCAAACTGTAAAACTCCGACAAATTAGTGGATTTTGATCGGCACCGACCCGGTCACGTGGTTTTTCACCCGGTTGAAGGGTTTTCCACGCTAAAACTTCCTGTGTCCATCCCCCGTATTTCAATTGACTGTGTGCGCGCTCGACCGCTCCGAGAGCTAAGGCGGCCCAAGAATATCCGGCCCGACCGGAGCATCGAGTTAGACCGCAACATATTATTTTAGATACATTCAGCTGGGGGTATTTATTGTGATTTGAATTAATTATTTTAGGTGTGATATAGTTAACGGAATAGATGTCATGGTTAGTTAGGGATTTAAATAATAAAGGAGGAAAAAGTTGGGGACTGGAATGCACACAAAAAAAAGTTTGGGACTGAAATAGTGAAGGACGTCAAAGTTAGGGACTGAAATAGGTATTTTGCCAAAAATATGTACAACACGTATTTCTAAAAGACGCGAAAAATTAGGAGAAAGTACGGTGCGCCTAACCAAAACTGCGGTGCCCTTAACAACTCCCTTATTTTATTCCGCTTATCCGTTATATAGCTGTCATACGGAAGGCTTCCAAATTCTCCTGGCCTCGCCAGACTAGGATAAGGACGGCCCCATTAATCGGCACGAGACAATCCGATAAGAGGGACCTGGAGCATCATCACCCAATAGACACCCGCCACGTGGAATTTCACCTGGGTCTTCCCCATGCCGTGGAGCTGGAGGTGGGACTCGGTATTTAATGGATGTGACATGGTCATGCGTGATCATAAGCGATCCTTGATTTAACAACTCCAAATTTCAGGATTGCTATTATTTAACATTAAAAAAAGCAGAATAATATATTTTTTTTTATTATGGGAGCTGATATTAGCCTCTGTTTTTTTTGGCTATACGTACTTTTGGTTAATCGCAAGCACTGTTTTTAGAGGTTGGCTATTCACAATCAATCTTATATTAGCAATCATCATTGTAGGGAATCCGCTATCCACAAGTATTTTTACATAAAAAAAATAAAATATGAGAAATCACATTTCAAAACAACTCCAAAGTTGAGAATTGCTATCATTTAACATTAAAAAAACAGAATAATATTTTTTATTATGGGAGCTGATATTAGCACTCTGTTTTTGACTATTCATACTTTTGGTTAATCGCAAGCACTATTCTTAGAGGTTGGCTATTCACAATCAATCTTATATTAGCAATCATCATTGTAGGGAATCCGCTATCCACAAACACTTTACATAAAAAGATAAAACATGAGAAATAACATTTCAAAATATTAAAAACATCCAAAATGTTAAACATAGCTAAAATCATATGCAAAAATAACTTCAAGTTTGTTTTTTCTTGTAGAATATTCAATGATGTCTTCCCTTCAATCTTCATTTGTAATTGTTAGGTTTTTGCCTTCATTAACTCCCCAACACCGTACCAAATCCTCCGGGCGCGCCAGGAAACCATAAGGGCAAATTTCTGCAATTATTTAATTCTGGCAGAAAAGTTGCAACCTCGAAAAGCAGGTTGCAACCTTTCTGCTGCTGCCTTTTCTCTTGTCTTTCACGATTTCCTGAACCGTGAATATATATATATTTATATATATATATTTATATATATTTATATATTACAATATATATAAAGCCATCATCAGCCCCAAAAACTAACCCCCGATCTTTTTCCGGTTCGTCTTCTCTCGTGCCCTACCGCCGCTCTCTCTCTCTCTCCAACGCGATCTCTCTCCCTCGCTCTCTCTCTCTCTCTCACCGCCGGTCGTTCGTGGAGAAGGGCTCTCGCCGCCTCCTGCTTTTGGAGGAGTCGCCCACTGCCGGTGTGCTTGCTGTTCAGAGGAGAAGAGGCGCCGCCGCCGTTGTTCCGGGGGAAGGAGGCCGCCGGGTTTGTCGCTGCCGCTGTGCAGTTTTGGGTCGGCCTTGCCGCCGTTTTGGGAGGAGACGTCGTCGTCGTAGAGACGCCGTCGGAGTTTGGGTTGCCGCCGTGCTTGGCCGTGAGGAACATCCTCTTTCTTTGGCCGTTTTGCCGCAAGGTATCCGGGAGTCACTTTTTTTATCTCATTTGTATAGGGGTAATTTAACCCCATTTGTAATACTATGTATTTTGTGTTGAATGAGATTGTGACTGCCATTTCCGCCCGTGGACGTACCCATTCAGCGGGAACCACGTTATTCTGGTGTTCTTTTTGCGCCTTTTGTGTTTTCTATTATTATTACGTGTGCCAGCATCAGGTATTCTGCACTTCAGCACCGCTTCGAATCCCAACAAGTGGTATCAGAGCCAGGTTGCGGGCTGACACTTTTGTTTAAAGGACGAGTTGTTTCCGATCTCGAGTGTACACTTGGGTGCGGTAGTTTACGACCGTTGGTCCGCTGGCTATCCCCTTAGTTGTGCACTGCTGAGGTCGCCAACTCAAGTTTTGTGTTTCGTGCAGTTTCTGCGTTCCGTTCTCGATGGCTTCGTCTATTCCTGGTGTTGTGGCCAAGTTTGAAGGGAAACAAAACTTTGGTCTATGGCAGGTCAAAGTTCGTGCACTACTTATAAAAGAAGGCTTACACCGTGCCCTACTGGGCAAGACCAGTAAGGATGTTGAGGTTTCTGATCGTATGTGGGAGGACATGGATCTCAAAGCGTTGTCCACTATACAGCTTTGCTTACATGATGACGTGCTATATGGAGTTCTTTCAGAGACGACTGCCTCGTGCATTTGGGCAAAGTTGGAGAGTACCTATATGACAAAGTCTCTCCCCAACCGGATCTACCTCAAGCAGCAGCTGTACAAGTTTAGCATGACGGAGGGATCCTCTATTCATGACCACCTGAACAGTTTCAACAGACTGTTATCGGAGTGTCTCAGCATGGATATTCAGGTGGATGAAGAAGACAAAGCAGTGATCCTTTTGAACTCTCTTCCAAAGCTCTATGAGAGCATGGTTACTGCCCTTACCTACAGTAAGGACGTCTTGGACTTGGAAGAGGTGACTGCGACCCTACTCTTAGATGACATCCGGAAGCGGTCTTCAGGTTCTCGTGTTACTGAAGACTCCGTTCTATACTCTCGGGGTCATTCTGGTTCTGATAGAGGGGGCAAGTCTAAGTAAAAGGACAGTTCAGATTTATACTACAAATACTGCAAGAAGAAGGGTCACGTGATCAAGGACTGCTGGAAGCTTCAGAACAAAGAAAAAGGGAAGAGCACTGGTGATGAAAAGGGGAAGTCTGACATATCCCTGTGCTTTGAGGATGTGGGAGATAACCTCATCTAGGTCATCCTTCTCTCTGCTCTTCTACTTTCCGCTTATATGTTCATGCTTTCTGTTCCGTTTGTTCCCTATGTTGCTTGCTTTCCTTTCCCTCATTATGTTCATGTTATTCCTGTTATCTTTCTTATAACCTGTCTTATGGTTATTTATTCCGTCATTACTCCGTTGTATGAATGCTTTTGTTTCACCCTAGTACCTAAGCTCTTTCATTGTTACTCCTTCGTCACATGACCTTAGTGTGTGTATCTAATCAACATTTCCTGATTAGCTCGTATAGGGGTTCTCTCTATCCATGTTGAGATCAGTTTTGCCTGCATTCAATTGTTGATGTGTTTGCATTTATCATTTCTCTCCCCGCGCACATCATTTCTGGAGTCTGTGATATTTCTTTTGCTTTGGGAGACCACCGCTGGAGGTGGAGCAGTTAGATCTTTTCTTCAGGTGGAGCATTTCTGAAGTAGTCACGTTAGTCCAGTTTGTGTACTACTCAGATTGAAGGAGTTTACTTTATCTGCCCTTGGCGGGAGCAGATTCAGTTGATGCAATGTGCATCGTTCTTGGTGGCAACTTGGTTGGTTGGAGTTATCTCGGCAGGTGGAGTTTGTTAGGTTTTTGTCTCCATTAACTCCCCAATACCGTACCAAATCCTCCGGGCGCGCCAGGAAACCATAAGGGCAAATTTCTGCAATTATTTAATTCTGGCAGAAAAGTTGCAACCTCGAAAAGCAGGTTGCAACCTTTCTGCTGCGGCCTTTTCTCTTGTCTTTCAGGATTTCCTGAACCGTGAATATATATATATATATATTTATATATATTTATATATATTTATATATTACAATATATATAAAGCCATCATCAGCCCCAAAAACTAACCCCCGATCTTTTTCCGGTTCGTCTTCTCCCGTGCCCTACCGCCGCTCTCTCTCTCTCCAACGCGATCTCTCTCCCTCGCTCTCTCTCTCTCTCTCTCGCCGCCGGCCGTTCGTGGAGAAGGGCTCTCGCCGCCTCCTGCTGTCGGAGGAGTCGCCCACTGCCGGTGTGCTTGCTGTTCAGAAGAGAAGAGGTGTCGCCGCCGTTGTTCCGGGGGAAGGAGGCCGCCGGGTTTATCGCTGCCGCTGTGCAGTTTTGGGTCGGCCTTGCCGCCGTTTTGGGAGGAGACGCCGTCGTCGTAGAGACGCCGTCAGAGTTTGGGTTGCCGCCGTGCTTGGCCGTGAGGAACATCCTCTTTCTTTGGCCGTTTTGCCGCAAGGTATCCGGGAGTCACTTTTTTATCTCATTTGTATAGGGGTAATTTAACCCCATTTGTAATACTGTGTATTTTGTGTTGAATGAGATTGTGACTGCCATTTCCGCCTGTGGACGTACCCATTCAGCGGGAACCACGTTATTCTGGTGTTCTTTTTGTGCCTTTTGTGTTTTCTATTATTATTACTTGTGCCAGCATCAGGTATTCTGCACTTCAACACCGCTTCGAATCCCAACAGTAATACCTACAACAGTCAAATAAAATTATTAAATTGATATGTAATATAAAACGCTCCGATTTTGAAGCTCCCAATGTAGATCATTTTTGACTTGTGGCCAATCTCCGATAACATGTAAGGCATGACTAATAACACGGTATCCGGAGTGTCCATCTCCCAACACGTCAAATGCGTCTTTAATGTGTTTTGACCGATATGATGAAAATTGGTAACGGACCTTGTCAGCAAATTTGGTGTTCTTTCGGATAGCCATTTTTTTTACTTGTATTTTCTTAGTTTTCATGATTTTGTTCTCCAACAATGCATACTCAAAATGCGAAGTTAGTCTTTTTGCTAATAAAATCGTATCTTTAAATTTTCTGTAACTATCTTTTGACATCCCTCTCATCTTTAAAGACATAGAAGGTTTCATGGTTTGGCTCGATGATGGATTCACAATCTCTCTTAACTTTCATTTAATTTCCGCCTTTTGTTGTTCATTGGAGTCATAAAAGTTTAAGAATATTTCTTCAAGCTCATTGTCTATATTGTTGTCAATATCCACATCAAATTTGTCACTTAACACTAATTGTTTCCAATGACCATTTATCAACCATAAGGAGAATCCTTTTAAGTTAGTAATATATGAATATAATTCATGTGTGCATGACAACCCCATAGTGTATCTTTTTATGTGTGGGCACTCATGAACTTGCATAAAAGTTGCCCCTTTTTTCACTACATCCTCTTCCTCTTTAATGAGTCGTAATGCTTCTGTGAAAATTTTCTTTACAAACTTAGAATATAGTGAACCTGTGTAATCTGTACTTATTTAGATGCAACTCTCTCCGAAAGATTTTTTAATGTCGGTGTGTTGTAGGTTGATCATTTGATCAAATATTTTTCATACGATAGTAAAGTTTCTGATTGAAACTTCTAATAACTTTTTCAACAAGCTATGACCCCCCTCAACTCGATTTGTGCTTGAATTTCTGCAAATGCATGAACTTATCAATCCAAGCTAAAACAAAAAAAGTCTTTGTACGGGTCTATCCAAATAGTAGTAATATATTCTAGAATATCAGAATGTAATGCAAAATATTAGACGTCTAGTTTGTTGAAAGATAAGTGAAAATAACTTTCAGAAATATCTTCAATCATCCATTGTCAATTAAACATAAAATTTTCAAACTCTGTCATTACTAAACAATTTCTTACAATGAGTCAATATATTTCTATTTATGTGAACCCGACATAGAATAATCTTTGACTGTGAAAAAACTATGTTAATGACGTTATTAAAACAATTTTTCTATCCGTTATCATTGTTACGGTTAGCGATTGTGCTCCTGATAGACCAGACTAATTAGACCGTCTTAACCCTTGGAGCGGTCGGTTACGCAACAAGACACAAAAATAAATCTCAGACGAGACAAGCGTTTTTACGTCGAAAACCCTTTGAATAGGGTGAAAAACAACGATCAAGGTTGTGCCAACAGGACCTCTGCTAGATCAGTTAGGGGTACATCTCTTCTTTGATAAAATAATCGCTTCTTTAATAGAATCGAGGGCGATAGGCTGCGCCTCATTACAACTTGAGGGGGAGAGAGGAAGATATAATGTTCAGCGTGCGGGGGAATGTACGCGTGCTTCTAAACGATCACTAGCAGGCTGTTAGGCTGATACGACGGGTATTCTGCCGACGACACTCTCTGGATGCTGATGTCTGTGAACGATGAATAAATGATTCCTTGCCAGCATTGAATTGCGCAGAGGAGGTCACAAACGGTCTTTTACTTGGAGGCGAGCGTGACGGTGACAGACTTTGCTTTGGCGGCGAGCACGACAACGACGGGCCTGTGAAGGGAGAGAGAAAGCAAGAGAGAGAAAATGTTAGAAAGAGAGAGACATGGATTCCGTAGAAATCCGAGTTCCGAAGTTAGAGAAATGAGAAGGATCAGAAGTCTATTTATAAAATTAGAAAAGGGCAAGTCGGTAATTTCCCTCCGTAATCACCAGCCGGATGAATTGGATCGCTCCGTTTGGAGCACATGAATCACCATTTTTAAGAAAATACCGAGCCTGACCTCAGGTCCAACACTGACCCGCTCGCACTCGGGTTGGGCCCAACGGGCCTCGGGGATGGTGCGGTAGCCTCCCCCAACCGCCCACTTTGTGGGCATTTACGGGCGGCGGTCGTGCCACAACCCGCATTTTCTCAGCATTAAAATACTATCAGAGTAAGAGAAAATACGCGATCGTGATGCCACGTCGTGCAGGGGACAGCTTGAGACGTTCAGGAAAATCTGTCTTTTCGCTTATTTTATAAAAAGACACGTGAATTATGTTTTAAAGCATATTTTATATTTTTAGATATAACTGACCGTGTCCCTCGGTCTGGTGGATCAACTAGTCCACGAATGAGAAAGTATAAATTTACGCAGCGAAAAATACTCATTTTATTTCATTTACTATCCTATATAAGCATAGAGACTCAACAAGTTTTGCAATGGAAATGTGACTTCTACATTTAGTGTAAGTAAACAGATAGTTTTATGGATCTTAAAGTAGAATAAATTTCAGTTAAAATAGATGTTATGTAATTACGTCAGAATGCAGCTTTTTATATTTAAAAATACCTAACATACATCCTAACATAAATCCTTCTCAAAGCAAGCGCATAACTATCAGAAAGTAACAACAGTAAAACTTACAAGTAGCATAACATCAGAAACTAAAACTATGAGCGTCAACAAACTGACACGAACCCATATGATACAAGTTTAATCTGAAATAAAGAAACATATACCTAATCCGAGGAGGAAAACAAGCAACAACAATTAGCTGCAACTCTAAAACTACGATCTCTACCAGTCAAACCTGCTACTGCTCTGTACCTGAGACATTCACTTTTATTTAACGGCCCAGGAAGACAACTTGACACCGATACCGGGTTACAACCCATGCTACCCCAACCAAATCTCCGGCCAGTTTCTCAGCACGGTCGGTTGTTGGCGCAAGGTCTCGAACCTGTAACCCTTAACAAAAACACCTTCCACCATGTATCATCAACAACCGGTCGTGCCGAGAAATATGCCGGAGATTTGGTTGGCGTGACACGGGCTGTAGCCCTGTATCAGTGTCAGGTTGCCTTCCTGGGCCGATACTGGCCTGCCCGTACGAGGGAACGGGAGGGGGCAGCCGCCCTCTTGGAGCCAGCCAAAGCCCCCGACCGGCGATACGCTGGCCGGCCAAAGGGGGCGACTGGCCCTAAGGAGCCGAGCGATCCCTCGGCCGCCCAAACAGCGGGCGGCCGGGGAGAGGAGGGCGGTCGACCCCTTGGGGACTGGCGCCTCCCTGGCCAGCTTCGCCGGAAACGGCTGGGGAGAAGAGGGGCAGTCGACCCCCTGGGGGCCGAGGCCTCCCTGGTCGACCTTATAGTAGGTGGACGGAGAGAAGAGGGCGACCGACACTTTGGGGGCCTGATGCCTCCCCGTACGGCCTCATCGTAGGCAGCCGAGGAGAAGAAGGGCGGTCGGCCCCTTGGGGGTCGATGCCTCCGTGGCCGGCCTCGCCGTAGGCGGCCCGGGAGAAGAGGGCGACTGGCCTCTTGGGGGTTGGTGCCTCCCCGGACGTCCTCCCTGTAGACGGCCGTGGAGATTAGGGGCAGTGTAACGCCCCCGATTTTTCGATGATTTTATTTAAATATGCAACGTCATATTTGTGACGTTGTGACGTTACTTTTAACGTCGAGTTGACGGCGCAATACCGTTAAGGCATTTTCGCGTCCGTGCGGTCGAGTCAGCCGAATTCTAGTTGTTATGGGAAATTTTGCTTTTGGAATTTAAGTTAAGTAATTTTGGACTTGCTCGTCAAGTTTCGTCGCAATCCGAGCATTTTTGGAGTCTCGGCGCGCGATTGAAGTTTTGGATTGTTTATGTTAACCGTAATACTTTGAAGATTAATACCTCGGGAATGGCTCGTCGGGTTTTGGTTTTGACTTCGCCGTTGTGTTCGTAGCGTCAGTGTTCGCCTATGGTGTAAGTTTCGTGTAATTCGGTGTGCGTTTGGGCCTCCGTTTTGAACCTGTCTTCCATTGTTCAAAAATATGAAATATGAATATTTTAATATTATAACACTATTCAAGAATGTGATTCACTATGCATCTCTATAGTTTAAATTTTTGGGTATATTTGTAAAAGCGTTACTGTTCATGCAAAGGAATTGTCTGACATCTCGAGTGGTTGCTTAGTTCTCGAGTGTTTGTTCTCGAGTAATCATTTTCACTCTCGAGAAGTCCTGCGCTGCCCTCCAGAATTTCATCTCTGTGTACGTTTGGGGGCATTTTTGAGGGTCAAAATGTCATCATATGGAATATTGTTCAACATAAAATTTGTTTGTCTCGACGAGGTCTACAACTTTCATGTTGACACTTTTTGATTTGGAGTCATATTAGACCCATATTTTCAAATTTCCAGAAACTGCTCATAGGTAGTCCGTTTGATTGTTTCTCTCGAGAACTATAGCCTTATTCTCGAGAACCAAAGTTTCTCTCGAGAACTTTAGCCTCTACATCTCGAGAACCAATGTTCCTCTCGAGAACCATAACCCATTTCTCGAGAACTATATGTTCTTCTCGAGAACTAATGCTCTATTTCTCGAGTAGACCCTTTCCTCTCGAGTAGTCCTGTGCAGTCAGAGTTCGGACATTATTTTGAGGGTCAAAACGGTGTCGTACGAAAAAGTGGTCAACATGAAATTTGTTCGTCTCGATGAGATATACAAATTTCATGTTGGGCACTTTTCGATTTGGATCCATCCTAGATCTCTAATTTCGATTTTTCCGATACTGCTCGTAATAAACCAATATTTAGACAAAAAAAATTATAAGTACTTATATATATATATATATATTCTTAGACTTAGATTTTAGAATAGGACTTCTTCTTCTCCGATATTAATTTTCTCCTGAACTAGAGGCGTGAGCGAGAGAGAAGTTTTATTTCGTGAACCTTCCGGTGGCCGCCGACCGTGCTCCGGTGCTCGACATCTTCATCCGAATATAGATCCGGAAAGCTCTCACCGAGAGCTACGCTATCGTGGTAAATTTTTTCCCATTCTTTGAGTTTTTCGTTAGGGTTTTTCGGCCCTAACCCCCTTTTCGGTCATTTATGTTTAGATTTCAACTCCTCCGGTGTTCTTTTGCCCCGATCTACAACGTGGAGTGATTCAAAGGGCTTTTCCGATACAACCAAGGCAAGTGGTGGTTTTCCTTCGTTGTTCCTTGTCCGGTTTGGTGGTAACCATTATGTCTTTGTTCTTTAATTTTCTTGCTTTTTGTGTTGTCTCTCCAAACTATGGTTATGTTTAATCTTTCTTGAAAATCACTACAAAATTATAAAATCTGGTTATGGTAATTTCGATCTTTATTAGGCGTGTATAACCGTCCTTAGAATGTTTTATCAGTGAATTAAATTGTTTCGTCTATCGTTGTTGGACGCGTTATTGTCTATATAAGATTGTAAATCGTTTCAAAAGGTTGATCAACCGTGTCTTTAATCTAGAAATGTAATGTAGAATCCGACGCGCCAAGTCCTGAGGTTTATTTCATGGTGTTTTTTCGTTGCGTGTTAATGGGCAAACCCACCGACCGCAAGGTTTGTTTCCTTTATTAGTACCTCGTGGAATTCTACTGGGTTTTGGGCATCTGCGGTGATTGATGGAGTGTGCAAGTCTCCCCCGAGGTTAGACGGATTTTAACATCTATGAGGGGTGTATCTAGAGAAGTGACCACCCTGCCTGTATTTATGGGTAGAATTGACTACAAGTGGCTAATAAAGTTTTGGAGTATTCTTTCTTATGATTTAATCATGCTCTCCCCTTGCTTTGGGTATCCGACATGTTTTGTTGTATGTGACGATTCACGTAAGTTCTTTTCTTCTGATTTATTTCTTGAGTTTTATTTATGTACCTTACTTCAGTACTCTTGGTCCTGGGTTGGTACCCCGTTTGGCCTTTGTATTCTTTTGCTTACTTTTGCTGTCACCATTTGTATCTTCTTGCTGAGGTGTTCAGTCTTTGGAATGCCTCAGGTTCGGAGTGTTAGCAGGTAGTGGAGGTTGGTTTGGAGTTCTTGAAGCGGCAGTGGTGGCTGTGGCTTTTCCCCTCGCCGTAGCGATGTAGTTTGTTATTTTAGTTTTCTTTGCCTAGTTTCAGACATACTTTGTACTATGAGTTCGTGTCAGGTTGTTGGTGCCCACAGGATTGTTGATTTTGACACTTGCTAACTGATGTGATTGTTTTATGTTTGGTTTAGATTACTTGCTCTCTGGGATGATTTATTACTAGGACTGCATGTTAGATATTTTCAAGCTTATAAAAAAAACCTATTATTAGTAAGGCATCCATGCAATCTCTTTTAAAACTAAGTCACTATTTTCCTGTTTAGCGTAAAGATTTTTTCTACACTTATTATAAATCTAAAGTCTGTTTATCATGAGTTATTCCTCGGGGACATTTATACTCATGTGGGATGTTAGAGTCAAATTAAACAAGTATCTTCCGCAAACGTATAATTTATATTTAAAATCGTGGACTAGATGATCCACTAAGCCGAGGGATACGGCTACCATCATAACCTAAACTGGAATTCATTCATAACAATTTATGTTTTCTTTTAAAACTGTAGAGTTTGGAGTCTTGCCTGAACGTCTGCAGTTATCCCCTGCATGGCGTGGCTCACGACGCATATTTCCCCTTGCTCTGATATAATTAAATTGTTGGGAAAAAATGCGGGTTGTGACAGGCGGCCGGCACCGCCGACCCGATGCGAGGAAGTCGACGTGCATGATCCCAAATGACAGTTGGCGATCCCATATGTAGGGGTTAATATCCCGCGCGCGGGTGTTCGGATCACACACGCGGGTGTTAGGATCCCGCGCGCGGTAGTTACGATCCGAGGTGAGGCGATTGTGGCTTGGATCGGACGTGGTGATCGTGCGTGAGGCCGTTTGAACCATAACCCCCCACTTTGTTAGTGGGCGAAGTGAATGTCTTGGCTATGTACAACCTTGTTCGCTTATAAATTGGGTACGACCCCATCAAATGCCCCCCAAGCCTGCAGAGTCTGAATCTTAGGTGAGGATTGCGAGACTTTTCATCATCGAGCGAATCTTTAACATCGATGGCGAAGAAGAATAACAAGCATGAGAAGCGGCGGCCGAGTCTGGAAAGATATGATATCGAGCGAGCAGGTGCGAGGGGAAAAGAGGGCGCTTGCGGAGGCATGCGAGAGTGAACTCTGCGTGCGCGCGCGAGTAGGCACCGACGCCCCCGCGCGCGCGGGCGCGCTCTCGGGTGCGCGCCCGGGCTGGGCGCTCGAGCACCCGAGCCCAGTGCACGTACGCGCTCAAGCTGCTCATGCGCTCGGGCCCTGTTCTCGTGTGCGCTCGGGCTGAGCGCACGTGCGCTTGGGCCGTGAGTGCGCTTGGGCCCTGTGCTCACGCACCCGTCCATGCACACTCTATGGTCGAGCGTGCATGTGTGCTTGGGCCGAGGGCGCGCGCGCTTGGGCCTTGCGCCTGCTCGGGGCTTTGCGCTTCTTTGCGCGCCCTTGTATGCATGCTTTCTTACGGGACTTAGTCTCCTTGCGAGACTCCGATTTCCAGGTGCACTACTTCTTTTTGCATGGCTTGCACAAGCTTAACTCCCTATTGGTTGGGTGTCGTATTTCTCCTTTTGATCATTTCTATCTACAAGCTACGCGGCGGGTGGCACAAGGCAGGCCGATGCAGCTGCACTCTACTCTTTCCCAACAACAGATCGTTGCTTGGAGGAGGTGATATAATTTACCTGACGGAATGGAGATTCGGATCCCGTGTGCCGAAGAGCGAGTGCAGAATCTACAGCGGGTTGGATGACTCTTTGTGAGTCATCGTTGAAGTCCGTATTTCAGTTGCTACTGTGCAAGGAGATAGTTGAGATCTTGAAGCTTTGTAGGGTGTCAGTGTCCCAGTTTACACCTTTGGCGATGACACGTATTATCGGGCTTATGGTATTCTTACATGAGCACGACTCCAGGATTTCCTTAGATATCTTCAAAGATTAGTGCGAGGTGTGCGCCGATAGCGGCAGTCGGGTTGATGTCTCCAGCAACAAATGCTGGCTGGAGTTCGGGAGTCGGGCGGATCCACATCATGGGAACACGTTTGCTGCGAGCTGCCGGAGCTTTGAAACATCCTTCCTGATTAGGCGAAGGGGTGCGAACGAGAATTTACTCTGATGCTGGAATTTTCCGAGTCTCGAGAGCTAGTGAACCGTCTCTTAAATATTTCATCCTTCGTGGAGAAAGAGCGCTTGTTGTTGTACGACCTTTCGGCTGATACAGAGCGTTCTATTGCGGTTCCTTTGGCCCATGAACGAAAGAGGAAGATGTTATTTGAAGGTTGCGGCAATTCAGCGGTCGAGCGTCGTGCTCTGAGGCGATCGAATGCTTGTTTGAAGGCGGTTCTGTGCTCTTCTATGGTTGAGGCAACTATCCTTACTGACCCTGGTATTGATATTTTGGACTCTACTTCCCCCAAGTTCTTGAGAAGGCTCCCATGCCGCAGCCAGGGAATTGGAGGCCCGTGCTATCTTCGAGACCGATTATAGCGGTAAGGGTGTTGTTCCTCGTATTGATTTTATTGAACTTCTTTAATTTTCTCACTACTAGAAAAATGTCTTTTAGCCACGGTTTTTTTCTTCCACGGGGAAAAACCGTGGCTAATACTTAAGTATTAACCACGGTTCCTATTCCGTGGCTACTAGGCTAGTATTAGTCACGGATGACTAATCCATGGCAAATAACCTGATTTTTTACCACGATTTGCCTGTTTCGTGGCTAATAATCTAGTATTAGCCACGAAAGCCTAATCCGTGGCAAAAAGTCTGGTTTTTTTAGTTCTACACCGCCAATAAAAAGCTGGATTTGGGATTTATATAGGCCATTCAAAATTATTGTTTGAAATGAAATCGGCGGTGGCGGCCGGACGGCGGCGGCGGCGGAGGGCGGCTGAATATTTTTTATGTTAGGTTTATTACAGGTCCTTTAGCCACGACAATTGAACCGTGGCAAATGAGGAACTTTTAGCCACGACAATTGAACCGTGGCTAATAACTTATTAGCCACGGATTCAGCGTGGCTAATACTTAGCCACGCTCGCATTGCCCACACCCATTTGTCGTGGGTAGGCCGTGGCTAATAGTTATTAGCCACGGTTTTGGACTTTTAGCCACGGAAATCTGCCGTGGCTAAAAGTCTATTTTTTAGTAGTGTCTCTAACTTGTTTTCTTTTTTGCAGATTAACGTTCAAGCCATCATTGACCCCTCTTTGGATGATCTTCTGGTAAGCTTGAAGGAAAACTACCGATCTCTTCAGGAGAAGTCTTGAGTGATGGAGGGATCCTGCCTTGAACTGAGGGGGAGATGAGATCGTGATATTTCCCGCTTTCGCCAATTTGAGATGGAGATGAAAGCTGAGATGACGCAGCTGTGTGAGGAGCTCCAGGCGGAGAAGACTTCGGTGGAGAAGACAACGTGGCTTTTGAAGGGTGAGCAAGAGGAACACTCTTCTTCAGTCAGAGCGGTCCTATCTGCAGTCTGAAGTTGAGCGCCTTTCTTCGGAGGAGCGCTTGGCTAAGCTGAGAGCAGCGGTGGTCGCATAATATATGAACTCTATCAACTTTATGCGAGATCGTTGCTTACTTTTTGAAAAGATTCGTGAGGAGGTATGGACGCAGGAGGTCGAGCCAGACATGACAGAGGTGTGGGAGGTGGCCTTCCTCCATGGTATGTCAAAAGCCCTCAGAATGGTGTCCCGCAAGCGGGGGTGTGACGTCACCGACTTGGTCTTTGAGGATCTTTCTGATGACAAGCTTGTGGATGTTGACGACGAGGAGTAGTCCCTCATACTTGAGTTTCTTGTATGATTTGTACTTAATTGTCCTTGCATTATACTGGTGTACTTACTTTGTTGTAGCTTTGTATTTTCTCCTTTGTCTTGTTGTTTTTACTGGTTGTTGTTGCTCAACGCATATTTTGATGTTTTGTGTTATGGTGTCATTCGAATGATTATGAGTTGTGTTTTAAAGTTGGTGATCAGAGGGTTGGCCTTGTGACTTTCTTCCAGGGCAAATAACGGGTGCTTCGGGCCACATAGGCTTGGTGTCGGGCTTCCAGAGCCGGTAATGTTATTGGGAGAGGCAGTGGAGACCCTTATTCCTGGGCCACTGTGAGGGAGTCACATATTGGTGGTTTCGCATCCTACTATGGGAGAAGGACGGTCCTTCTGTCGCAGACAGTGCATTTTGTATGGGGCTGGGAGCCCTGAAGGAACGACAAAGTTCGGAAACTTGCAGACCGCTGGCAAACGCAAGGGGGGAAGGCCCTGACGACGCCATAACCAATTGCTCAAGAAGGGCGAACCTTCGATCGCATGCAGTGTGACCACACGGGTTGGGGCCCTGAAGGAACGGTTAAGTTTGGAAACTTGCAGACCGCTGGAGAACAGGAGCGAGGAGGCCCTGGTGACGCCGTGATCAATTGCGAGAGAAGGGCGAACCTTAGATCACAGGCAGAGTGGTCACAAGGGCTGGGGTCCCTGAAGGAACAGTGAAGTTTGGAAACTTGAAGACTGCTGGTAAAGGCAAGGGGGCAGGCCCTGGCGATGCCGAGGCCAATTACGGGAGAAGGGTGAAGCTTTGAACACAGGCAGAGTAGACACAAGGGCTGGGAGACCTGATGGAACGGTGAAGTTTGGAAACTTGCAGACCGCTGGCGAACGCGAGGGGGCAGGCCCCGTCGATGTCGTGACCAATTACGGGAGAAGGACGAACCTTCAATCGCAGACAGAGTGGCCATAAGGGTTGGGGGCCCTGAAGGAATGGTGAAGTTTGGAAACTTCCAGACCGCTGGAGAACGTGAGAGGGTAGGCCCTTGCAATGTCGTGTCCAATTATGGGAGAAGAGCGAACCTTCAATCGCAGGCAGAGGGGTCTTAAGGGCCGGGGGACCTGAAAGAACGGTGATGTTCGGAAGCTTGCAGACCGCTGGAAAACGCGAGGGGGGGGGGGGGGGGTAGGCCCTGGCGACGCCATGACCAATTATGGGAAAAGGGCGAACCTTTGATCGTAGGTAGAGTGGCCACACGGGCTGGAGTCCCTGAAGGAATGGTGAAGTTTGGAAACTTACAGACAACTAGCGAACACGAGGGGGGTGGGGGGAGGCCCTGGCGATGCCGTGACCAATTCCGGGAGAAGGTCGAACCTTCGATCACAAGCAGAGTCGCCACAAGGGCTGGGGACCTTGAAGGAATGATGAAGTTTGGAAAATTGAAGACCGCCAACGAACTCGAGGGGGGCAGGCCCTGGCGACGTTGTGACCAATTGCAGGAGAATGATGAACCTTTGATCTCAGGCAGAGTGGCCACAAGGGCTGGGGGACCTGAAGGAACGGTGAAGTTCGAAAACTTGCAGACTGCTAGCAAATGCAAGGGGGGCAGGTCCTGGCGATGCTGTTACCAATTACGAGAGAAGGGTGAACCTTCGATCATAAATAGAGTGGCCATAGGGGCTGGAGGCCCTGAAGGAATGGTGAAGTTTAGAAACTTGCAGACTGATGACGAACACGAGGGGGCAGGCCCTGGCGACGCCGTGACTAATTATGGGAGAAGGGCAAACCTTCAATCAGAGGTAGAGTGGCCACAAGGGCTGGGGCCCCTGAAGGAATAGTGAAGTTCAAAATCTTGCAGACCGCTGACAAATGCGAGGGGGCAGTCCCTGGCGATGCCATGACTAATTGCGGGAGAAAGGCGAACCTTCAATCACAGGCAGATTGGCCACAAGGGATGGGGGCTCTGAAGGAATGGTAAAGTTTGGAAACTTACAGACCACTGGCGAACGCGAGGGGGACATGCCCTGACGACGCCACGACCAATTGCGGGAGAAGAGCGAATTTTCGATCGCAGGCAGAGCCACAAGGGCTGAGGGCCCAGAGAAGAGTTAGGGGCAAATCCCGACGTAAACTCTACTTGAAGAGATACTCGATCCGCGACTATTGGGAGCTCGTGAAGTAATGATGACGAGGAGCAGATACCATTGCTGGATCCTAAGCTTAAGATTTAGCGCGAGCTTTTGCGTGCTAGTTGTTGGCGCGCCCTGCAATAACAATATTTGAAGTAGACAAATGTTTCGCGTTTAATAGAAATAAAAAATAGTTTGCGCACATGCAAAAACTTGCGACTTTATAAGGTTCATTGTTTGTTGCCGAAAACGAAAGTACGAAACCAAACTAGTTTTAACGAACGTAATATCGACGGGCCTTTGCGCTCGATTCATGTTCCCTTTCCGAAACTAGAGCCTTTAGGGTCGCCCAGACCCACTTGCTCCGGGCGCACTGATGATAGGAGTGTGGGGGTAAATGAATGTTCCCTGTTTGGGGTTAACTTGTTGAAGATAACATGTCTGTACCACTTCCTGATTTCTCCGTAAAGCGCCAACTCCAACTGGTGTGACAAACTTCACGGTGAGATAAGAAATTGAGGATATAGCTCTGAACGTGGTCTGGAGTGGTCGACTGAAGATCGTGTTATATGGAGATTCTGAATCCATTGCCACAAACTGAACCCGATATGTTACTCGTCGCGGGAATTCTCCCAAAGTGACCGGGAGTATTGTCACAACCCACATTTTCTACAAAAGGATAAGTATCAGAGTATGAGGAAACACGCGTCGTGATGCCACGTCGAGCAGGGGATAACTGCCGACGCTCAGGCAATCAGAACTACTATTATAAAAATATTCATAAGTTTAATGATTAGAAAGTTGCTTATGTATATAAGGGTCGTATCCCTCGGCTCAGTGGTTCATTAGCCCACTTAGAAGGAAACATAATTTACGCCGCGGAAAATACTTTAATTAAGATAGCTTAACATCCTACATGAGTACAAACGTCCATGAAGGACAACTCATGTCATGCAAGACTCTAGATTTAGTATAAGTAGGGAAATGCCTTTTTTGCTAGTTGTAAAATACTTCTTTTAAACTTAAAGACATGAGATGCATGTCATACTATTAGTAAGGTTTAATATTCAAAATAACTAACATGCATCCTAGCATAAAACATTCCCAAGAGACAAGTAACAGCTCCCAAACTGGGTAACCAAACCAACATAGAAGAGTAAACAGTAGTCTGAGAAAAACAACCACCGAAGGGTGCCAACAAACTGACACGAGCCCCTCGGTGTACACGAATGTCTGAGTCAACAAAGCAACAAGCAATCTCACCTAAAGTGAGAGAAATACTCCTTCAAAGCGGTCAACCAAAACGCAGCTCCAAACTAGCCGCTCGGACGGCTGCAACCTGGACCTGAGGCATTCAAAGACAGAATACCTCAGCACAAATAAAACAATGCAAGTGGCAAAAAGAGATAAAAGCTCAAAGCTAAGAAAAGATCAATCAACAGGGGAGGATCAACCCCCACCCAACAAGCTGTCAAACTTTGCAACAAGTCAACAAATGAACGAGATTATAGCAAACAAATCTTCAGTAAAAGCTGAAGGAAATGCACCAAGTACCTCGGGAAAACAACCCGCTTCGGCTCAAACCTACTGAAGCAAAGCAAGACATGGCTAAACCAGCCAACATCCAAAACAAGGATAGGAGCAACGGTCCAAGGATAATGATAGGAAAATCATTAACACTTAAGAATCCTCGTCTCGGAGGAGTGGGTGACCCTTATTTCAAAGGCTTTTTATTTGCTTGTAACGACCTGGCAAGCTAAGTAGCACAGCATCGCCCGGCCCACTAGCAACTCATGGAGGACCCATGGCGCTCCAGTGGTGTAGCCGGAATCTACAAGACCTGCCACGGAAACCAACACCCACAGAACACCTCACCAAGACCTCGGTATTACCGCATGCTAACAAGCGATACAAACTGACAGTTCAATCCACATTAACTTCTATCAACGTTTCCTGGTCACACTTTCCAAAGGTTGGGGTCAAAACCCCGAAACAGACCCCCAAGGACTTCACTCAGCGAAAACGATGAAAGACGGACAATTCCTTCGGAATTCGTCGGGTATCACCATTGATACTCGACGGATTCGTCGAGAATTGTCGACGAAAACCAACGGGAGTCGAGTATCGTCACGATACTCGACGATTTTCCCTAAATTTGTCGGGTATCGCAACGATACTCGACGAATCTGCCAGGGGCATCTCGACGATCTGGCCTAACAATCTCGACGAAAGGCCTTCGATTCTCGACGACTAACATAACGATTCTCGCCGAACCTGCCTTGCCATTCTCGTCGATTTTGCCTTAGCGTCAACGTCTCTACCGGTGATTCTCGACGATCCCTACTCGACGATTGCCTAGTGATTCTCGACGACTCCAACCCGATACTCGCCGACTCTGCCTCGTGATACTCGCCGAATCTACCTTGTCATTCTCGCCGATATTTACTTAGCATTCTAGGATAGCCAAACCACGGGTAACGAGGATACTCGACGAATTCGTCGGGTATCCAAAGTGATATCCGACGGATTCGCCTCGTAGCGCGAGAAAGACCGGATAATCGCCCTATAGCGTAAACCTACTCAAAATAAAGGAGAGAAAATAAAGATAAAGGGAAGAACTGGAGCAAGCAAGGGAAGAAAATCCACTTGCCTCGATACCCACGGAGAAGACGTCGCCCGCCTCGGCCGCTTCCAGATCCGGCCACAAGGAGCACCGAGCAACGTTTCTTGAAACTTTTGGGGAAAACGAGCCCTCCTACTCCGCACACCGCCGGCCGAAGTCCTCGCCGAGTCCGCCGCTCCCCAAGTATCGCGAAAACGAAACTGCCGTCGGGTTCAGGAAGAAGAAGAAAAAATGCGGACCGGACAAACCCTATCTATCCTATTTATACCCTAAATAATATAATATAATATATAATATATATATATATATATATAATAACACACAATCCTAATATAACGCTCAACACAAATGAACTCAGAAACGCGCGAAACTCACGCCGTAGCCAAAAACCAACGTTACGAACGCAACGGCGAGGTCGGAATCCTAATCCGATGGGTTGAACTCAGGCAAACACCTACCAAAGCCAAAACACAAGTGGCTCCGCCGAGTCACCGAAACAGACCCGGCCCGCTAGGGAAAACTCGCAAACAGGCTAAGATACTACCCTACAGAGAACTCAAGGAGCCAAGATCATGCTCTAACCTCGGCACATGTCAAACACGTGCTAGGGTAACGCTTCTGACGTCAAAACCCGGACAACTAAATAATATCGAAAAATCAGGGACGTTACAAGTATGATCGTTCCTTCGACCGGGACTGGCCCTCCACTGAAACTGTAAATCGGGCATGCGGTCGGTTGCAACTTCTCTTTGGGAATATGCATTCCGGGGAGGGCTTGCATGAATAGGATTTTCACCGAGCTTCCGTTATCGACCAATATCAGTTTAACGTGGAAGGCATGATTCTCGATTTCCGCAGTGATGACCAATAGGGATTGGTGGGGTAGGAGCAGTCATTTCAGATCTTCTTCTCCAAAACAAATCTTCTCCGTCGATTGGACGTTCTGTCCAATTTACGACCGGGAAGGGGGAGCCGGCTATGATTTCCGCTGTTCCAACCACTTGTCGTCCCCTTATGCATCTTGACATGCAGGCGGCTGCTCCCTTCTTTGCTGAGCTTGGCGATTTCCTGTCTGATCCCTAAGGAATCTGCCTAGGATGCCCTGTCGAACGAGTTTTTCGATCTCGCCCTTAAGCCTTACACATTCTTTGGTGGAATGACTATGCTGAGAGATCCAAAACACCCAATTCCAGTCGAAGCAAAGAGAAACGAGCGTCGATAAGGGGTTTTGTAAAGATATCAGCAAGTTGATCGTCAATCCCAATGAAGCTCACTTTCACATTTTTTTTCTCAATGTGATCCTGAAAAAAGTGAAGACGAATGTCTATGTATTTTGATCGAGAGTGGTGCACCTGATTATTTGTTAAGTCTATGACACTTTTGTTGTCACACCTAAGTTCAACGTTCTTAAAAGAGAGATCAAAGTCTTCTAACGTTTGTGACATCTAAAGTGCTTGTTCGCAATAGCTTCCTAGGGCAATGTATTGCGTCTCGGCCGTGGAGAGGACAACAGAATTTTGTTTACTACTCGACTATGAAACTAGTGTAGGCCCTAAGAAGTGTTACGTGCCACTTGTGTTTTTGCGATCAAGTGAACACCCGACATAATCTGAATCGGAATAGCCATGAAGCGTGAAATTTGTGGTGTGTGGATACCAAAGACCAAGATTTTGTGACCCTATGAGATATCTAAAGATGTGTTTAATGGCTTTCAGATGAGATTCTTTAGGATTTACTTGATATCTATCACAAAGACACACTGCAAACATGATGTCGGGTCTAGATGAACTAAGATATAATAGGGAGCCGATCATGCCTCTAAATAAAGTTTGGCCCACCAATATGTCACTTTCATCCTTTCCAAGTTTTAATGACGCGCTCATAGAAGTTTTTACTTGTTTCAAATTCTCAAAACCGAAATTTTTAATCATGTCTTTTACATATTTGGATTGACAGATAAAAAAATCATCGTCTTGTTGAGAAATTTGAAAACCTAGGAAATATGCCAACTCTCCTACCAAACTTATTTCAAATTCACTTTGCATCACTTTTATGATTTCTTCACTTAGTTTTTCGTTAGTGGCACTAAAGATTATATCATCGACATATATTTGCATTATCGTTAAATATGAATCATCATGTTTTACAAATAAAGTTGTATCTGCACTCTCCATTCTAAAACCATACTTAACAAGAAAAAAAGTTAGCCTATCTTATCATGCATGATGAGCTTGCTTTAATCCATATAAGGCTTTTATGAGTTTATACACATAATTTGGATGATTGCTATTTTTAAATTCGGGTGATTGCTCTACATACACTTATTTAATATAGCCATTTAAAATGCACTCTTGACGCCCATTTGATATCTATAACCAGATGGTCACTAAGGCGCTCCACTAAAGTCCACACTCTATTTCTCTCGATTGATTAAGTTCTTCGTTCATTGCTAGAAACTAGATTCGTTATTTAGTGCTTTAGAAATATTCTTAGATTCAATTTCAGATACAAAACATAGGTTTAAAAATGATTCATGCACTTTTGAGCGAGTTCTAACCTCATGTGAAGGCTCTCCGATTACTAGTTTTCTAAGATGATTCTTTGAAAAATTTAGGGAGGCTTATTTTCTTCCGTATTACCTAAGTCATCTCCTCCTACTACATCTTTCTTTTCACTCTTCGCTTCTAGAGATACGACATCATCATCAACTCCATGTGATTTGGGTCTTCTTGAGGGGCAATTTCATTAAAGTGAACATGAATAGATTTTCTACCACCAAAGTTCTTTTATTGTAGACCCTATAGACACGACTTGTGAAGGAATATTCTAAAAAGATGCATAGGTCAGAATTTTCATCGAATTTCTCTAAGTTATCATTGGTGTTAAGAATGAAACAAGGGCATCCAAAGACTCTAAAGTAGGACACATACAACTTTTTATCATAATATAGCTCGTAAGGGGTGCGCTTAAGAATAAGACGAAACATGATCTGGTTCATCACATAACTTGCCGTGTTGACCGCTTCAACCCAAAAATATCGAGGCAAGCCAAACTCGACAAACATCGTGCGTGCTAATTCTTAAAGCGTTTAGTTATTTCTTTCTACTATGTCGTTTTGTTGTGGAGTGCATGACGTTGAAAATTCGTGACGAATTCCTAAGTTGTTAAATAAATTAGTAAAAATGTTGTTATCAAATTCGTCACCGTGATCGGACCTAATGCATTTTATTTTTAGTTATATATTTTGCGATCTAGCTCACAAATTAAAAAATTCAAGAAATGCATCAGATTTATTAACAATAAAAATAGTCCAAAAACGTTAGTACTCGTTAATAATCACAAAAATATATTGTTTTCCATCAAGACTACAAGTGCTAAGAGGACCAAATAGATCAATGTGAATTAGTTATAGTGGTCTGGATGACTAGACGTGGAACTATCATTTTTGCATTTAAAAGAAATTTTTATAAATTTTCTCTTTTGGCAAAGAGCACTATTGAGTGTGTTGGATTTTGTGGAGCCTTTTGTGTGAGAGTGAGTGAATTTTAAGTTATTTAATTTGTGACTTACTTACATTATTGAGTGTATGAGATTTCGCGGAACCACTTTCGTGTGAGAGTGAGTGAAATTTCTCCTTGGTGCCCGTGTGCGATAGCGGCTGACCTCAGAGTGGAAGATCGAAGGTGGCAAGGATTTCCTCGCGTGATCGCCAATTCGCCATCGATTTTGAATATGGAAATACGCCTCATTTCGTGGGTAACTTGTTTCTTTCTCTTCCTTTGTGTGTGTATCTATATTTTCTCGTAGGATAATAGATTCATTGTTGGATTTTCACCCAAATTTTGTCAGTGAATGTTACGTCGAATATTGGCGGATCCAGAAAATTAATAATGGGGGTACGTAATTTTTTTTGAATGCGTAACTGAGTTCAAAATTTTTTAACATGAGGGCCAGTCATCAACTTCCTTTAAAAATGTTTTTAAACGTTTCCATCTTATGAGAGCTGTTTCTCCCTCATATGACCATCTTTTTTGACGTATATGTTGTCAAAATTCATTGCCTCGACGAGAGGAATCCAAATACACTAAACATTTTGAAAAATAATGGGGGGCCAGTGTCCTTCGGGCCTCCTCTAGATCCGCCCCTGATGTCGAAAATTCCAAACGAAAACGTATTTGAAGTTCACGATTTTCGTTTTGCTATGACAAAAGAAAAAAAAAACAAAAGTTGCGAACCTTTTTTCTCCGGATTTAAATTTGAACCATTTTTCAAGTGTTTTACTTTTGAAAATGGAACAGTAATTTTATGCTTTTAAAATTTATTTTAAAAGTTGATTTTCTTCTAAAACGTTTATGCGCTTCCGCACTAAATATTCACAAAATCAATTTAATCATCGCATGTATTTAGGGTTTCCTAGAAAGAGCCGACAGACACGCAAACCCTACGCGCCGTCCTGCATCACTTTCTCTCTGCAGTAGACCGCGATACCGTGAGGGCCTGCCCACCTCGCGGTCGCTATGGTTCGAAGGTCTACCCTTCACCAGCATACACTCAGTGACATCCCCCAACACGGCATAACCGACCTCTCACCACCCGGCTCGAAGCGTCCGCCCTTCGCTGTGGTAGTAGGTCGCGAAATTCTCTGGGTCTCGTCCTTTAACAGTCAATCTCAGGAAAAACAACTCAACATTATTGGTGCAGAAAAAGCAAAGTAGACATCACAGATTACACAAGGAATCTGAAAACTACAAAGGAACAATCAGACAAAAACCAATCGCACAAAGGTGCAATGACCAATCAGAAAAAACAAAGTCCACAAAACAAACACACATCTGATACAATACAAATAATAGCCAAATAAGAAACAATGGAGCGGGAGTCTACTCCTCTTAAAACTCAATGCACTCATCTTTGGAGAGGTCGTCAAACCCAAGCTCAATAACATCGCACTCCCGCTTCCAGGAGATCATCTGAAAGGTCTTCTCCATCCCCCGACGAAGCGCCGCGTGCCGGATATCAGCAAGCTCAGGCTCAACTTCTCTCGACCAGACCTCATCACGGATCTCCTCTGACAGCCGACAATTCTCCAGCTAGAAGTTGATCGAGCTCTTGTACTCCGTCATCCCAGCCGCCTTCACCTCAACAAGATGCTCTTCCGAAGAAAGGCGTCCCACCTCAGACTATAAGTGAACAACATCTCTCAGCGCTTTCTCCACCAAAGGCTATTGATACTAAAGCTCCTCCTGAAGCCGCACCACCTCAGCCTTCAAATCCATCTCAACCTGCTAAAAATGGGATAGGTCACGCTCACGCCTCTCCCTCAAATCAGAAAGGGAGCGATTTGCCCCCAGAAGCTTCTCCTGGAGGGGGAGGTACTCATCGTTCAAGCCAATATAGTACTCATTGCAAGTAAGAGCAATCTGCGTCTGCACACCCATCTATAATAAAGGGCCAAAGTAAGGCAGGGCAAAAGACAAACATAAATAAACCAAGGTCAAGAAGTGGACTTACCGCTTTATTCATCGCCACAAGTGACAAAGATACGCACTTCCCCTTCGGCTAAGGCTGGACAGGAGCTCCCTCATCAGAGACAGGGGGGGAGAGCACAAAACTTCAACATCCAAACCATCATCAGGCAATGCCCCTCAACCCGAGATCTATTGGGGGCAACCCCAGAACGACCCTTCATTGTACCGACGGGACAAAGAATAGAGGATGAGTCACCACAAACCCTCAAACACCAACTTCCTCTTTCAGTCGCGGCCCAACGGGACGATGGCAGAATGCTCCGCGTCAATAGAGAGGCCGCACAACAATAAGCTCTTTTCCTCCACGAATAGAGAAATACAAAATAGTCGGTTCGCCAACTCATGAGGTTTCTCAAACTCAAGCACGAGAGTGAACTCACGCTCACGCCCCTTCATCCGACGACACCGATCTGAAAGAGAACTCCAAATCTCAGGCTACTCACAGCAATTACGGATGTAACCATACACCATATTTCCATGATGCCTATAAACCTGTCTGGGACATCGACACCCCACAATGCCTCAGAACTTCTGAAATCTCTTCGCATGGCGGGAATCGAAGACCAGCTCGTAAGGACGATCCACGTAAGGTTATCTAGCCCACTGGAGGACTCTGCACTCGCTACTCGCCATGAGGAATCTTGATTTCAAAGGTAGTAGGGATGTTGAACCGCCCCTCTAAGAAGCAACTTGCTCCGTCGTAAGAGTGGAACGCATCTGCATCGGCCTACCTTGCACAACACGTCGTGGAGCCTGAGGAAAAAGTTAAAAAAAGGATAAGTAAAAAACCACGGAAAAAGGAGCTCAAGTCCCGGAGCCCAGGAAAAATTGATCACGTACATGCAAGTATGCCCCGCACGCAAGCAAACCTTGTGCGCACACGCTGTTCGCGCGGATGTGAACCACGCAGGCTCATTGCGCGCAGGCGAGCGGCGCCCAGAACATGCGAAAGAACACCCCTGCGCGTGCCCAGAGCACGCAGAAGTGCAACCCTGCGCCCCCTGCACATGCGCACCCCTGCGCGTGCGTGCACACTGAGCACTCTAGTGCTCCCTGGGCGAGCGGGCCCCACGCTCGTGTTTCCACCCTTTTTGGTTTCCATTTGTGCACCTTTCTGGTCTCCGGGGCTCCTCCGCGCTCCTCTTCGGCAGCTTCGACCAGGAGATCCAAGTCCAACCCGCAGGATGAAAGCCCACACACATCTCTCACTCCGGCTCCAGTTTCTGTGGACTTTGGTGGGCAAATGATAGGATTTACCCAAATTTAGAGAAAAGTTAGGACATAAATAGCTGATTCTCCCACTAATTCCACCCACATCGTGGGACTTATGCGTATAACCATTGCACGCACGACCACGCATCAGATCGCGCACGATAATTACCTCGTGCGAGATTTCAACCGCCGCGCAGGATTCCGCGCATCGAGTCAACCGTCGGCGAGCGACGGTCCCAAGCGACCCTGCGAGGGCCGCCTCCCCCCCGGAGGCTGTGACCGATCCCTCCAGAGCCAAACCTTGCGGCCTTGGACGCGGTCGGCCCCACTAGACCCACTGCCTTAGCCGCGGTCGGAGCCACGATGGCCGACCTCCCTCGCTCCCAAGGCCGCACCTTGCGGCCTTGGTCGCGGTCGGCGCTGCAATGGCCAGCCGCAAAGGTCGCACCTTGCGGCCATGGTCGCGACCAACGTCGCGTTGGCCGACCGCCCTCGTTGCCAAGGCCGCACCTTGCGGCCTTGGTTGCGGTTGGTGCCGCGATGGTCAGCCGCCCTCGCTGCCAAGGCCGCACCTTGCGGCCTTGGTTGCGGTTGGTGCCGCGATGGTCAGCCGCCCTCGCTGCCAAGGCCGCACCTTGCGGCCTTGGTTGCGATTGGTGCCGCGATGGTCAGCCGCCCACGCTGCCAAGGCCGCACCTTGCGGCCTTGGTTGCGGTTGGTGCCACGATGGTCAGCCGCCCTCGCTGCCAAGACCGCACCTTGCGGTGTTGGTCGCGGCCAGCGCCGTGATGGCCGACCGCCCTCGGCACCAAGGCCGCATCTTGCGGCCTTGGTCGCGGCTGACACCACGTTGGCCGGCCACTCTCGCTGCCAAGGCCACACCCCGCGGCCTAGGACGCGGCCAGCCCCACGGGGGCCGTCCACCCTCCCCACTAGGGCCGCCCGGGGAGGCCCCAGTCGTGGTCGGCCTCGCCGGGCACGGTAGAGGCGGAGGCCGCCGCCGCCGTTGGACTCGAACTGCCATCGTGCACGTACGGGCCCCTTTTCGATCCAGGGGTAGGATCGCCATTTTCCTAAAAGTGGCGATCTGTGTGCCCGAGACTAAGCATTCTAATTGGCCGGATCGGTTGTTATCAAGCGAAATTACCGGACCGTCCCTGACAAATCCTATAAAAAGACCCCTTCTGTGCTTCATTTAGATCAATTTTCAAGTTAGCTAAATTCCGGCAATTTTCCTATCTCTCTCTACTCCCCCCCCCCCCCCCCCCCCCCCCCCCTACAGGATGATCATCCGTAGGTCATTCCGACTGTGAGGGCATAAGCGAAGAAGGCTTGTTCAAGACAAGAACAAGATCCCGCGAGCAAGCAAAGATTACGTAAGGGACGAAGCCTCCATCAGCGAGCAAGACGACAGTCGAGCGGGAATTCCCCGAGTGGCAACGACGCTCAGAAGACTCAAAGAGAATGGAGGAAGTCTGGAAGCAGAGCAAGAGACCGTGACGCCCTGATCCACCTCGGATTCTCTCATCTACAAGTGTGTAACAAGTAACGGTCTGTCGCCCTCGTCTTCATCAAAGCTTTTGTAATGAACTCTCAAATAGTGGAAGTTAGGTCGACAACGAATCGACCGCATGGTTTCACCCCGATTGCGGGGTTTTCACATCATCAAGTCTATTTCTCACTCTTCTGTGAATATGTAATTGTTAGCCGCTCGGTCGCTAACGGGCTAGGACTGCTCAAAAAGTCCTGTCTACCAGGAGCCCCGAGCGGACCGCAACATTGTTTAATGTTAAAAATAGTTTTAAACTTTTAAATATATTTTAATTGCGATTATTTTAAATGTATTTGTCGTCTGGGCCGTCCGGTCAACGTCGGACTACGTAGGCTTGAGGGAAGCTCCAGGTCAAAAATGGAGGAGATCCATTTCACGGACAGGATCATCCGCTTTTTGATCCGACGGGTTCTGCTTTTCCAATCCTTGAGGGAAACTCCTTTTCGAAGAGCTTATCCCTAATTAATCAATTTATTTATTTATTTTAAACATTAGAGTTTGAGATGATAATTGTTGTGGCTTTACAAGTTCTTTTGCGAGTTTGTAAAATTAATTGTCTTGCTTTAAAAATCTTAAACTTTAATATGTTTGATGTGGTTTCCCCTTCATTTTTTCAAGTCAAACCGGTAAAACTTCGACCAAAATGCTCAAACGACCCGACCTAACCGGGCAAGCCATGCGGGAAAACCAAGCCAACTCAGAAGGATATATTTTAACATAGTAAGGAGAACCAAACCGAGCACGACCACGCGCAGGCACACACATCATGCGATTCACGCCTGCGCGCAGGCACGCGCAACCCACGTGCGCGGACAACACCTGCGAGCGTAACGCCTAGGTGCGTGCGCGCAACACCCAGGCACGCATGTGGCGCCCAAACACACCCTCTTGAGTGTGTACTGGCGTGCGCGCTTGTGCGCGAGCCCCCTTCCGGGCAACCTGTCTGGGCCGCCCGAACCACCCGGGGGGCATGTCCGTTCATGAAAACTGGGGATCCAGATGTCTAAATCGGAGCAGCGACATTTGCCAATTCAAGATCCAGTCCGACACAATTACTAGCACGTTCCTCAAAAAAACTATAAAAGACTCGTATGCCTTCATTTGAATACAAGAACCTCCAGAGACCAGAGAGAGTTTTGAGTTTTTCGACGAGAACGTGAGACTTAGATCGTTTATCCGCTTAGAACTCGCTCTGTTCCCTCTCTAGTCCGCCTAACACCCAACGCTCACTTGGACGCCTTTGTGAGCGCGAGAGAAGACATCAGAGGATGCTCTCGTGGACACTCTTCTCCAAGTTTCGTGGACTAAACTTATTTCTCTTTATTTTCATATTCAAAGCTTGTAACAGAGCTAGTGGTGGCCTGTCACCCTCCGAGGCACAAAACTACTTGCAAACTCTAAGAAAAATAGTGGAGTAGTCCTGACACAGATCCGACCACATTGTTTTTCACAATTTTTGGGTTTTCCACTATAATAAAAAGCCTCTTGTCGTCATTGTTGCTCGATTTTCATTGATTGTTTGCGCATCCGGTCCGACTCATAGCTAAGATGGTCCGCCGCACCAGCCAGGACGAGAGCAGCCCCCGGGGTGCCAAGATACACAGGGGGAAGGGTTCGGTCCGACTCAGAGCTAAGACGGTCCACCGCACCAGCCAGGACGAGAGCAGCCCCTGGGGTTCCAAGATACACAGGGGGCAGGTAGATGGTCGGGGAAGTCGAAACAATTGTCTACTCTCCCTTCTCCATCGCCCATGTACTCTTTGTCACTCAACTGGAAAAGGATAAAAAAAACTGAAATAACGATCAAACACTACCATCAGCTTTGGAGATAGGGACCTAGAGGGAGTGTGCACGCCGCACCAAGATCCCCTCATCATCAGCGTAGGAATCAGAAATCCCTGTTTTAGGGTCAGAAGAATTCTAATCAACAACGGAAGCTCGATGTACGTCATATTCACATCCACACTGCTCAGAATGAAGATCCCCTAAGAGAGTCTCCAGCTAGCAAAGGGACCATTGTACAAGTTCAATAACAACCCAGTTATGGTATGAGGGACGATCACTCTCCCCGTCACTCTAGGGGAGTTCCCAAGGCAAGTCACCTGAGATGTTTAGTTCGTGGTAAATGATTCCAGCTTGACATACAACACAATTTTTGGTCGACGACTTCAAACGCTCTTCGAGACAATCCCCTCTATTCTGCACCTGACTGTGAAGTTTGGCACTCTTAGAAGGATAGGTGTTGTGTGAGGTGATCAGGAGGCTAAACGACTCTACTATCTGTGGCAGTCACACCCCGACCAGGACCCGAGACATAAAGGACCACGCAGAGCTTAAGCCAGACTGGGGGGGGGGGGCAAATGCTCTCTGCACTATTTATTGTTTTCCCTACTTTCGCAAGAATAAGTAGTGAGAAAAAATTTGCGAGCACTTATACGTTCCCTTTCAACAAAAAACATCCACTTTCCCTTTTAAAGCGGACAGATCTCTAGAAGATGAGGGAGCCCCGTAACCCGCTACTGCTAAGACAATATGGTCAAAAGTCTTTCTGCATCTCACAAATGAGATAGATAAAGGTTCTTCTACACCTCCATCAGGACGGACCTCGGTCCTCCAAAGGCGCGAACGAACAAAGGTTCTACGCCACCTCCACCCGGATAGACCTCGGTCCTCCAGAGGCACTAATGAACAAATGTTCTTTGCCACCTCATTCGGATGGAACCCAGTCCTTTAGAGGCACGAACGAACAATAGTTCTTCGCCACCTCCACCCAGACGGACCCTAGTTCTCCTGAGGCATGAACGAACAAAGGTTCTTTGCCACCTCCACCTGAACGGACCTCGACTCTCCTGAGGCGCAAACAGATAAAGGTTCTTCCCCACCTCCACCCGAACGGATCCCGGTCTTCCTAAGGCGCAAACGAACAAATATTCATTGCCACCAACATCCGAATGAACCTCAGTCCTCCTAAGGTGTGAATGAACAAAGATTCCTTGCCACCTCCACCTGGACGAACACCGGTCCTTCTAAGGCGAAAACGAATAAGGATTCTTCACTAAAGCAGACCCGAGTCCTCTCCAAACCCCAACGAGTAAAATAAGAATAATGTAATTTGCTAGATCTGTGTGGGACAGGGAAGAAAATGGTATACCAAACTAAACAGGAAGAGGATGACTTCGAGCTCCTGCACCTGGACATTGTTGACGAAGATCACGAGCAGGAGGAATAACCTCCTTTGAGCTCCTACTGTCGGCTGCTCTGCTACGCATGTGGGAGGACAAAAATAGAAGAAATCATGGTTTACAGGTGGTAGGGATTCAAAGTTCAGACCTTTGAATGATAGAGAAGATGGAGAATCGGGTATACCTGTTGTCATATATGTAGATCTCAAAAGAAACCAGCCGGGGAAGCCGCCACGAGCCGTGGATGCCGTCAGAGAAGACAAACCCTAAATGCGGCGGAGAAGACGAGCCATGGTTGTAGCCAGAGTCACGAGGGGATGCCATCAGAGAAGATGCGACAGGATGACGTTCCTCCTCTCGACGACGGGAGAGTCGACGGAGTCGCGATACCTGATGCCCTCAATGCGTATTTCTTCCTCCTCCCTAAACGTGACAAACTAAGGCTCTGTTTGTTTGAGCGTTTCGCTGCTCCGTTTTGGGCAAACGCCGCTGGAAGTAGGGTAAACAAATGAACCTCCGGCGGCGTTTGCTCCGTTTTCACCCGCCCGCCTTGAGAAAAGCCCCAAACAGCTCCGTTTGGAGCAGCCACCTCCCCCCTCCGGTTCGAACACTCCGTTTCCACCCGCCGGATCGACCCGCCACCGCCGAACCAAATGGAGCCTAAAGCTCCATGGTAGGGTTTCAGGATGCATAATTTTTCATGCTAGAAAGTTTAGGTGCAATTCAAAAAGGATGCGGAAAAACAAATGAAAAAGTGGCGTGTCGGTGCGTTTTGCTTAAACGGGTTGGCGTGAAATGCCTTTCCAAATGGGAAAATTTTCAAGTGCACATAATGCACGCTCCTCCCGTACCCATTTAAATAGCTCCAAACCTGTGGGGCCCACTTTATTTCTCCCCCTTCGGAAAGAAAAAATTCAAAATCCCTCCTCTCCCTGCCTCCGTCATTGCTATCGCCGCACATCTAGGGTTTTCACAGACCATCTACACTTCCTCCCATGCCCCTCCGTAGACGTCGGCTGCAAAGTGA
This sequence comes from Platanthera zijinensis, assembly GCA_039513925.1. Lineage (NCBI taxonomy): Eukaryota > Viridiplantae > Streptophyta > Magnoliopsida > Asparagales > Orchidaceae > Platanthera > Platanthera zijinensis. Next base: position 20,074,602 of record CM077081.1, on the reverse strand, counting down.
AGTCATTTGAGCACCAGAGACAGCTCATTCTTGCAATCAAATCTCCCTCTGGTTGGTAAGCAAGTTCTACTTTTCTCAACTAATAGTTCTGATGTAGTACTTACATGAATTTTCTTCTAATGCAGGTATTCCCGGACCTTTGAAAACTCAGAAGTAGTCCATATTACTTGATGCAGCAAACGTACGAGAAATCAGTAGTTGATAGTTATGGCAATGTAAGTCTTTAAGCTTCCTTCTCTGCCAATGTTCTACCTTCATTCTAGTATTTGAACAGAGAACGGATAAGATGTAGTATATTTTTCCTAGCTGAATCTTCATATTACAATTGAAATACAATTTGTCTGACTCTTAATTACAACTGTATTTTTTTCAATTACAATTGGAATTTTTGTATTACAACTGTAATTATGTTTTAATTTGCAGAAAAGAAGTGTAACATTCCCTATTGTGCACAGTGAGGAGGAAACATATGCTGCGTGTAACACCTCTCCACTACACCGGAGTGGTCTATTGACGAGCATGTTACCGAACTACAACCCAAGCACCCCAACCCATCTCCAACCCACTGGCGCGTTGTTGGTGGCCACAACCTCCCTTTGATGAGTCAAACTCGATAGTCAAGCGCGCACCACGGGGACTTTCCAGGAGGTCACCTATCCCAGTATTACTCCAGCCCGAGCACGTTTAACTATGGAGTTTTCCAACTCCTCATCACCAACTGAGCTGCAGCTCAATTGGTGATGAGAAATGAAGGAACTCCATAGTTAAGCGTGCTTGGGCGAGAGTAGTACATGGATGAGTGACCTCCTGGGTAGTCCCCGTACGACCCAACTTAACTGTCGAGTTCGCTCATCAAAGGGAGGCTGTGGCCACCAACAACCTGCCAGTGGGCTGGAGAGGGGTTGGGGTGCTTGAGCTGCAGCTAGTAGCGATGTCATGGGGGGGGGGGGCTATGGGCCAAATCCCGGGTCGTTACACTTAGTACTGCGACTATGCTCATAAAACAGACTTTAGTGTTAGCAAGCAGAATATTGTTTATTGGACACATACGATGATTATTAAGGGCTGAGGGTATTGTTTCTCCAAGTCTGGTGTAAAGGTATCAAAACCGATTATTGACGAGCAAAAAAAATACCACAAGTTGAATACTCACACACTTAGATTGCAACTGGAATAAAATATATTTAAACTAGAAATATAACTACGTTACATCTGTAATACTTAGATTACAACTGAAATAAAAAATATTGAATTTAAAAATATAACTATATTACAACTGGAATACTAAGATTATAACTGGAATAGAATGCATTGAAACTAGAAATAAAAATCGAAATACTAGGTTATAACTGAAATGTGCCAGTTTTTAAGGTGGAAAAACAACTTTACAATTGAAAGAGATGGAAGACACCGGTGAATGAAAAACAACAAAAATGGTGGAACCAAATGAAAAAATTCATGTAATCGTAACCGCGTGATACCTTCAATGAGAATTCCCCTTCAATGAAGGCTTTACGAGTGGTTCGGTGTGGGGCGTGAGGGAGAAGCTAAGCCCTAGTAATGGGAACCGTGTGTTCTTTCTTCTCCGCTGATGATCTTCCGCCGATCTACAACTAATCTTCCTTCTTTGTCATTGTTCACCGAAAACCCTAGATGTGCGGCGATGGCGATGACGGAGGCGAGGAGAGGAGGGATTTTTGAATTTTTCTTTCCGAAGGGGGAGAAAGAAAGTGGGGCCCACAGGTTTGGAGCTATTTAAATGGACACATGAGGAGCATGCATTATGTGCACCTACAAATTTCCCTTCCAAATGAGGTCTTGGAGACGGATTACTATTTTCTAACTCCTTTTTTCAAAATATAATATAGAGTCATGCTAGTGTGTGCTTGTATATACTTGGTTGAAAATTAATGTTTCAGATTTTACCTTATTTATTACCAATCACATTAATTTATGTTTTTTTTAATTTAAAAATATGTGACATCATATATAAAAAATCTTTTACCTAAAATAAAAAATGTGTTCTTTACCGCTGTTCACAAACCCTCACGCTCCTCACCGCCGTTTCTCCAGGGATCTGCCTGCTTCTTCAGGAGTCCGTCGCTTCTCCAGGAGTCCACCAGCTTCTCCAGGAGTCTGCCCGCTTCTCAAGGAGTCTGCCTCTTCTCCAGGAGTTTGCCTATTTCTCCAGGAGTCCTCCTGATCTCTTCTCTCATCTCCCACCATCCGACTTTTCGGGTACCTCAGGTAGTTGAGCATTTAACGCAACAATAAATGCGCCCGATCGACCGCTCGGAAAGCTATCTTCAAATATAAATAGAGGGTCAGGGGTGCTCGAAGGGAACATGAACTGGGGCCAGAACCGCGTTGTAGGTGCGGTTACGAGTTTCGAGTGTCTGCCGGTTGCCTTTTTTTCCTTGCTTGCTCCTGTATTCACCTGTATTATTCTGTAATCATTTCTTGGAGCAATAGAAGAGCCCACCACAAGAAATGCATTTGTCGCGGCGGACAAGTCTGGTGTTCGTCGCGGCCTGCGGCACCCTCTTTTATGTGTTCTGCTTTCTGTCCGTTGAGCCCTTACATAGTGGGGTGTAAACGATTTGAGCTCGAGTCGAGCTTGACTAAATTCCCAAGCTCGAGCTCGGGCTAAATATTTCGAGCTCGAGCTCGAGACTAATATATTGCTGAAAGTTTTGAAGTGAAAGTGGCGACCTGGGCGGCCTATTCGCGCGGTCTATGAGGACAGGAATGACGGCTAGCCAGGTCGGCAAGCGTTATGCAGGCAACATGTTCCCAGAATGTAACCGGGCGGATAGGTTGTCTATCAGCAGAGTTCGCCAAGAACGGCATGATGCGGACTCGCATGGCGTTCGCTGAGTCCGGGTTGCGGACTAGACTAGAGCTTGGGAGATCGACATTGTGTGTTCCTTGGTTTTGCTCTGGTGGTGCAGTTGGTGGTAACAGCGGAGTTTGCCGGTTAACGCGGACTGGTGTCGGATTTCGCCGGTTAGTGCGGACTGTTGCTGGAGTCCGCCGGTTTGTGCTGGCCCTTGTATCCGCTGGTGCTGTGTTTGCACAAGGGATGGCCAGAGGTGTGGACTTGGTTTGGATTTAAGCCAATTCTAGTGGTGCTCAGTCCGCGAGATCGCGCGGTTTGCGCGGACAGCTCTTTTTGTCCGCTGTGTTTGGCAGCTGTCAGCCTTTGCTATGATTGCGGGCTCGAAGTGTGCAGACTGGAGTAGTGTCGCAGGTGCGTGCGGACTGGAGCTGTGTCCGCAGGTGCGTGCAGACAGGAGCTGTGTCCGCAAGTGCGTGCGGACTAGAGCTGTCTTCGCTAGTGTGCGGACTGGTGTAGTATCCGCAGGGTCTGCTGGTGTGGCGGACAAGTCCTGGCTTGGCTTTATGGCGACAAGGCAGATAGGATTTCTATCCGGCCTTGGTGGTACGACCTTGGCAAACTGGATATCTAGCTAGTTGTGGAGACAAGGCGAACTGACATTGTGTCTGCGGTTTGGCGGATACACTCAGTGCTCGTCGCGAGATAGGGTGGTGATCCTATCGGCTAGGGCGGTGATCACACTCCTCCACACCTATAAATAGGATCCCCTGTCACATCAACATATACATCCAAATGAACAGTAAGTGATCTCTGGTGGTTGCTGCAGACAGGATTTTGTGATTGCACGGTTTGGAGGATTGACCGGTGTTTGCTGTGTAGGTTGTGCGGACAGTGTTGAGAAGCCAGAGACTTGGTTCTGACTTCGATTAGGAATCAGTGTGTGGTTAATAATCGGCGGTTAGCGGCAGGTCGCGGCTTGCGGCCAGACGGTCTTCTTTCTTCGACAATATTTTTCCCAATTCAGTAAGTTGTCCGCTTCCGGCGGCTTGTTCAGTTCGGCAGCAACAGTTCGCGGAGATCTGGCGGCTAGGCAACCTCGCAATTAGGCGTCCTGCGGATTAGCGGACAGAGTTCTTCGGCATTGGAATAACGGGTTGTCCGCACGACTAGGTTGCGATTCGGCGACTAAGCGGCATTAGCGGACTCCGTAGAGCAGCTCGGCAGAGTCGGCAGTTACTCTTTGAATCTGCGCGGCTTGTTTGTTACTTGTTCTTTTTTTGCTTCCATTGGATACATCGGTGAATCATGTCTCGCTATGTATGTCTCGTATTGTAAAGATTTTTGATAGTACAAGATTCTTGCTCTTCTGTTTGGATCTGATTTATTTGGTTTCAGATAGATTGAGTGTTCCTGCGTCCGGTTTCCCATTTTCCACGGTTCACAAATTTTACATATATTGAGCTCGAGCTCGAGCTTTCGAGCTCACGAGCTCGAGTCGAGCTCGAGATGCTCACGAGCGTTTCAACTCATTAACAATTTTTTATTTATAATTATTTATTATTTAAAAAAAAAGTAAAAGAAAAAGATCGTGTGCTCATGAACAAGAGCAGGGGAATTCGAGCTCGCAATTAAGCTCGAGCTCAACTGGCTCGAGCTCGGATCAAGCTTTTTTTGAGCCGGCTCAACTCAACTTGCACTCATGGGCCTCGCAAGGTCAGTAACCAGCCGATTGCAATCTCCGATCTACCCGCCGAATTCTCTCAGGCGGTCGTTGAGAGTGGAAGGTTGGGTGAAAAATTCTACCCCAACAATTTCGTAGATGTGTGAAATCTGTTTCCAGAGATTGTTAATTCTATGACATAGCCAACGGTTAGAAGTATGATTCTTGAAGTGGTGCTTTGCTCTCACGAGGCCGTGGAAGACGGTGAAGATTTCAGAAGGTTTATCTGTTCTGTATTTTTCAGATTCTCTATTTTCATTTCTTGTGGACTTTAAACAAAATCATACAATCATGTATATCTTGGTGCATGTCCCGTTAATTATTTGTGAACGAAATCATACAATCATGTATATCTTGACGTATGTCCCGTTAATTATTTGTGTGATTTAACGAACTTATTTTCTTAATTTCAACAATTTTCTGCATTATTTTCTGATGATTTTGTTCTGATGATCGTGGACATTCTCGACACAACATTTTTTACATTGTTGAGACTTGAGAGGAATACAAATGTACTAAAGTTTATGCAAAATTTTTTACATTAATTTCTCTTATTCTAAGAATAAATGTGATCACATAGGTTTTTAGATCAAAAATATTAGATTATTTTACCCGAGAATATTGCAAAGGTGTTCTAGATGGTACACTTTTGTGAAACTCTTCCATCGCATCTCCGCTAGAAGAGTTGATGACTAATTGTTTTGTAATTGTTGAGATAATTCTTGCGGTGGCACGTGCAAAGCGTGGATGGGTGGCGTGAGACAGGTCTCTGGGTCCGGGGACAGTAAAGTACAGCAGCTGTACTTTACCGTGCAGTGCAATGATCCAAAGACTGTAAACACATCTCATTTTGTGCGGAGATGCGTGCTCGCGCGGAGATGCGTGCTCGCGAGGAGATGCGTGCAGTGGCTTTGAGATGTGTGCGTTAAGATGTTTTTGAAATTGTTGAAGTGCAAGTGGGCGGTCTGATTGGGCAGACCGCTGAGTCCGCGCCAGTTAGGCGGCTTAGTGTTGGCGGATAGCCGAGTTTGACTTTTGTTCTCTGTTCTGCGGTCTGATTCAGCAAGCACCCTGAGAGATAATCGGGCGGTTAGCGTTAGCTAACCGCGGCTATAGCAGACTGGGTTGAGAGATCACAGACTCCGCTTGAAGCTGACAGGTTCTCTGGCTTGCGTTGAGGCAAGTGGTTAGCGGCGATAGCGGGGACTAACCGCACAGTTCGCTATGCTATGCTCTCGCGGTCTGGAGCCAGAGTTTGCTTATGTGTGTGGACTTGGTCACGGTTGTGCCAAGTCCATGATGTTGGCTAGTCGCATAGATCGCTGGCTGTGCGGTCTTCTTCTAGTGTTCGCGGAGACTGCTTATGCTGCGTGGTCTATTTCTGGAGCTCGCGGAGACCGCTTATGCTGCGCGGTTTGTTTCTCGAGTTTGTGGAGACCGCTTATGCTGCGCGGTCTGAATGTGAAGTCTGCAGTTCGTCATGGCGCGGATTGGCTCAGGACGCGTGGCTGTCAGCTTGATTGCCTAAGTCCACGCGGACTGTGGATGTTGTCCGCATTGCTATGCAGACTGGTGAATATTACCACGTGAGCGGATAGGTGTTTATCACTCGCGGTCTTACTCTGGTATCCACACTCTTGTGCGGATATGTGGTGCTAGTTTCACGATGACATGCAGTTATCTTATCACTATTGGCGGTGAACTCACTCTCCTTGTTGCCTATAAATAGGGGTCTCCGACTCGTTATATATAACGAGAACAGTGAGAACTCAGCTCGTACTTTGAACTTGCAGTTAGATTTTTTTAACCGGGCGGCTAAATGAAGTTGACTTGTGTTATGCAGCCTGTGCGATTAGCACCAGATGACTAGGCAACTAGTTGGGAAGCTCAGTGTGGAATAGTTCGTGGAAAGCAGTCTGTGGTATACAGCTAATCACGATTAGTGCGGCCAACAGTCTTCTTCCATATGGTTGCGGATAGTTCAAGCAGTTCACCCGGTCTCAGCCGGTACTGTTTTCCCAGTTCATCAACATTCAATAACAAGGCAGTCCGCGCGCCTTGAGTTGTGGTCTTGCAGCTGGACGGTTTTGGAGATTAGAGTTGACAGAAGTGGCATGGCGGTTTCGGCAGATAAGCCTGGCGATTAGCAGTTTGGGCAATTACTGTTGTCAGTGTTGAAACCGAAATATCAGTCTCTGTGGAGTTTGGGGTCTCAAAAAAGGTGTGACCTCACACTTACTGCACTCAGGCGAACGTCATGGACCAAAGACTCAGAAAACTAGGAACAGACCCTCGGCTCTAGCATGGAGGTCCCACCACACACCCGGAAGGTCACGAGAGCACTTCCCCTCCCTCACCAATGACATAGCTGGGTACCTTGGAGGCTCTCAAACTCTACCAAGAAGAAGCCTAAGGAGGAGGAAACAAAAAATCATCTCTCCAAAGATACCCAATGAGGTCTATTTATAGTTTTCTCAAACCTAGGAACTGAAAGGTCAGAAACACCCCTAAGACAAATAGGTCCTGGACCAATAGAAAACATCCACACCGGGGGTAAAGAGGTAATTCCACCCCGGGGGCACAACGGTAAAAACATGGCCAAAATAGGTCCAGGGGTGAACGGAGACTAAACCATGCCCCTCACCTTCCCTGGACACCTGAGGCGACTGGGGGTTAAACCACTCCACTCCTCCTTCGCCTTGGGACCGGGTGAGCCCCACAGAAGAACCAGGAGCTGGGGGTGAGACCCTGTCTCGCCCCGCAAGACTGGGCGCCTAGGCGACCTGGACGAGACCTTGGCCGCCAGCCGGTCTCGCCCCGCAAGGCCGGGTGCCTGGGCGAGACCCTGGCCGCCAGCCGGTCTCGCCTCGGAAGGCCGGGCGCCTGGGCGAGACCCTAGCCGCCAGCCAGTCTCGCCTCGCAAGGCCGGGCGCCTGGGCGAGACCCTGGCCGCCGGCAGGTCTCGCCCCGCGCAGGGCTAGGGTGCAGGGGCGAGACCCTGGCCTCCAGCCGGTCCCGCCCCGCATAGGGCTATGGTGCAGGGGTGAGACCCTGGCCTCCAGCCGGTCCCGCCCCGCACAGGGCTAGGGTGCAGGGGCGAGACCCTGGCCTCCAGCCGGTCCCGCTACTCCCACCTCACACCTTAGCAATCCGGGGCGGGTGTCGGCCAACTCGCCGCACCCACCCCCTAAAAGGGGTCAGGGGGGAGGCAGATTTTTCCTCCCCCTATCAGTATATCCTGTAGATCCACCAAAATGGGTCTTCATGAGTGCAAAACTCCCAAAAAGCTTAAAAACACGCAGCAAGTCTCACGCCTTGTTTGGGGGCCCCTTTTCGCAAATACGGGGTTGTACACAATCCCCGCTCTTTTCGAGCGAGTTCCACGGTCAGAAAGAAACATCCAACCAAACGTATTCGTTGCGTAGCCTTATTGGAGCCGAAAATACTTGTCCTCCCCGGGGGGTCGACCTGTCATGCCAGCTAATGGGAGCTTGGGCGACGAGACGGTCTCGGGATAAAAAAACACTTGGCCTCCCCGAGAGGTCAACCTGTCATGCGAGCTAATGAGAGCCTGAGTGACGAGACGACCTCGGGGTAGAAAACACTTGGCCTCCCCGAGGGTCAACCTGTCATGCCAGCTAATGAGAGCCTGTGTGACGAGACAGCCTCGAGGTAGAAAACGCTTGGCCTCCCCGAGGGGTCAACCTGTCATGCCAGCTAATGAAAGTCTGGGTGATGAGACGGTCTCGGGGTAAAAAATGATTGGCCTCCCCGAGGGGTCAACCTATCATGCCAACTAATGAGAGCCCGGGTGACGAGACGACCTCGGGGTAAAAACACTTGGCCTCCCCGAGGGGTCAACCTGTCATGCCAGCTAATGGGAGCATGGGTGATGAGACGACCTCGGGATAAAAAACACTTGGCCTCTCCGAGGGGTCAATCTGTCATGCCAGTTAATGAGAGCGGAATCATCTCGGGGTAATGCCTACTCACCCCTCCGAGAGATCAACCTGCCCTGCCAGCTAGTAGAAGCCTGGTCAGCGGAATCCTCTCGGGGTAATTTTCACAAATGTGTGCACGCATCTCCGCGTGCTCGCATCGTTGGATCGCACTGCACGATAATGCGCAGCGGCTAGCATCCGTTGATTCGCGCTGCACTTTACTGTCCCCGGACCCCGGGCCTCTGCGGTTTTCATAACCGGGATATCTTCAATACATGCCCTGGTCTAAAATTAGGCCCGCGCCGCTTGCGCACGTAATGTTATCGTGCTTTTTAAGATTTGAGTCACTCCCATCTTAACCTCTTGGGTCTTGGGAGTGAAGCAACGCACAACAAAAGTTTACTAATTTATTTAGATTTGATATAAGGACTGGTTTAGTAGAATAAAGGCAAAAAACCCTATTTTAGCCCATAAAATCTTATGCGAATATTGGAGTCTATTCATAATTCATATTCCTTCGAGCGTATGTTAATTTAAGGGCAATGTTAATAGCACCCCTGAAGTCGCTATTAGCAGTCATTTTAATGTGCTATTTTGACTTTTTTAGAGTGTTATTAGCCAATAGAGAGGTGCTATTAACATTGCCCTAATTTAATTGCGCTACTGACCAAACTTGTGATAGATGAATTACACCTTCTCGTAAAATCAGGTTATGAATCAGATTTCACCCTTCACATATGTATGGATTGCATGTAATGTAATCCTAGTTACTAGGTGATTGTTAGGGGAAAATCAATTTTGGATAAGTGCAAATTAATTTTATGGGCAAATCAAAAATTTATATGTGCAAACCAAATTGTTACATGCAAACAAATATAATTTTTTAAAAAAAAATTTTAGCAAAATATGAACAAATAGTTTAACAACAATATTATAAATTTAAGATATTACAAAAGTTTCAAATTCATTGTAGAAATTTTGTTTTAATAATGAGTGTAACTTTTCGACGTTCTTTTTTTTTGCTGGAGAAATACGAAAATAAATGATGAAAATGAGAAATACGAAAAGAAATGTTTAAATCTATGACTTGTTTCATATCAAAGGAGCCGAAGATGAGCGAGAATGTCCGACGCAAATAAATCTGGAGCTCCCGCAGTGGTCAGAAGCAGGGATGTGTGGTAGGTGTCATCGCATATGTTTACGATAGGCATTGGCGGCGGTGTCGACGGCGGCGGCGGCGAAGAGAGAGGCGTCGGCGGTGGTGACGGTGTCGTCGCGTATGATTCGCTCCTGTCGACATGATGGGGAAATGGTTTGCCCCTATCAATTTTACCCTAACATTTAAAATAATCGTTTAAGAGTTTTTATTTTAAAAGTTGGCTTGCACCTATCCAAAATAGATTTGCCCATAACAATTACCTTAATTTATTGAATTTATTTTTAAGTGAGCGTTAAGAGGTTTAATTAATTGGTCTCATAATTTGATAACTCCTATGGGTTTAGATATTAAATCCTAAATAGAATGTTTCTTGCCTAAGACAAGTCATGAACAAGGCTGATTTTGCATTCTCTTTTTCTCCTCCCCCAAAACCAGCCCAGCATATGTAGGTTGTCTATCTCCTTCCTTATCTTCTTCAATAGTCGAGAACGAGGCTACGGTCTCCTTAGTATAGTCGAGAAACGGCTACCACCCTCTTCCGAGCGCCGGCAACACCTCCCTAGCTTATTTTTCATATATTTTTTTGGAGAAGACCCCCCTTAATTTAGGCACCTTATAAGCCAACAACATATTTTTTGAGCATCCTCTTTCTATGATATATAACCCACGGTGGGTTGTCGGTCATAATGTTCTCATGCACATACCCTCTTTCTTTTAAATATATAATAATAACATATGGAAATATATAATGCTTTCCATCTAAATTTACTTTGGGATGAATGTGTATCTTCCTTAATTTTTAATGTCTATTGTTTCCTTCGCCTAATGCATGTCAATAAAATTTATAAAATATTTAGTAGAACTCATATATCTATTATGATCGCAATTATTAGACATGTTAGCAGTCTTTTCGAGGAAGCTGGTTGTTATTATGCATGTCAATGTTATTTTCGAGGACCTATCATTAAATCAATCTGTTCTTTATTAAATTTGATTTGACATGCATGATAATATACACATATTGAGGATTTTTTTAACAATAATCAAAACGTGTATTCATATGGCTACTATTGACACTATGTTTATTTTAATCTGCATTAAATATTTGATAGTGGCGAAGGCCCGAGCCTATCACGGTTGACCAAAACGACGGAGTCTCGTATTTATCACTCGTGTGTAATTAATTATTAAGGAAACATTACCTGAGGGAATAGGGAACAGAAGCAGATAATTGGGTGTGAGGCCAAAGATGATGAAAGCATCAGACAGTTATCACCAGCACTTCATTATTATACAAATTAAGTGGCCAAATCAAAGGGGGCTGCATCTCTCCCTCTCTTATCCTATCGGGCTATCTAGCTAGCTAGCATGGACCCCATTAATTCACATTGTGAGTCGATCCCGTCCAACACCCCAAAAAGTCAAATTGTCAAACCTCGCTTGCCATGGCCTCAATAACTGGTACTGGTCCTCTATAAGCTACCCTCGCCGTGTGAGCCCATCCACAGTTTGTGGAGTCTGACTGTGTTTGAAAGTATTGGGCACTCGTCATGATTTCGCCGGTCAAGCTCGGCGCTGTGCTCGGTGAGGGGTTGCAGGGGGAAGCACTGTCCTGCTCGGGGGTTCGGGGGCGAAGCCCCAACCAAAATTCTGTTTTGGGTATTTATGTAATTTATCCTTATTTTACACTATGGGTATAAAAGGCCTGCTTTTGACCTAGGGTTTCTGTGCGTGAAAAACTAAAAGGAGAGAAGCGGCGGAAGAGAAGTGATGTACTTTTGATCGTTCTTCATATTGAATTTCTGCGCGGGTACGTGGTTGTGGTTTTTTTCCCCGGATTCGGGGTTTTCCCACGTTATATTTGTGTGTTCCTGATTGTTTTATGCGTTTTTCATGTGATTGCTTTGGGCATCATTTCTCCTAACAATACATGATGCATACACAGATCCAAATTCTCTCTGATGGAACTGATGAGAATAATGTATTATCTGTGTTTAGGGGATGATCCTTGGGGCATACGTATAGGACACAATAAGAAACAAAAAACATTACAGGTGGTGTGGGACAAAACAAGAGATACAAACATAAATACAAACTTTAATTACATTGACACCTCCCCTCAAACTCACGGTAGATCATGAACCGAGAGTTTGATAACGAGATATCCGAATCTTATAGAAGTGAGGGACTTGGTGAGAAAGTCCGCAATTTGTTCTTCAAAGGCAATGAACGGTTGAGAGATGGTGTTGGCGAGGAACTCCTGGCGAAAGAAGTGACAATCAATCTCCATGTGTTTCGTCTGTTCATGAAACACCGGGTTGGAGGCAATTTGCATAGCACTTCGATTATAACAGAATAATGGAGTGGGTCCTGATATTGGTACACCAAGATCGCATAGTAGGCGACAAAGCCAGACGATCTCAGCAGTGGAGGATGCCATGACACGATTCTCGTCCTTAGTGTTGAAGTGCGCAATTGAGTTCTGTTTCTTATTACGCCAGGAGATAAGGGAGTCACCCAGGAAGATACAGAAGCTAGTAGTGGAGCAACAAGCCGTAGAATCCCCCGCCTAGTTAGCATCCGAGAAGGCTCAGAGGGTGAGAGGAGAGGTGGCATAGAGAAACAGTGAGCGGGTGATAGATGTGCGGAGATATCACAGAATCTGAAATACAACGACGTAGTGAACAGAGCGAGGAGCTTGGACAAATTTACTAACAAAGCTAACAACATAGGCATTGTCAGGCCTAGTCATAGTGAGACAAACAAGCATCCTGATGAGGTGCTGATAATGAGAAAAATTTGGAAGAGATTCGTCGTCAGTTGGGAGGATTTTTAGATTGAGCTCTGTGGAGTATTAAATGTCCGGGTGTCAGTGAGAGCAGCAACAGAGAGGATGTCAAAGATGTACTTCTGTTGGGAGACAAGTATGTCACGTTTGGACCAGGAAATCTCCAACCCAAGGAAGTAGCAAAGGGGGCCCATATCCTTCATTTTGATTTGACTGCGGAGGTGTTGTTGAAGAGAGACAATGGTGTCATGGTCATCACCAGTGATAATCATATCATCCATATAGAGAAGGAGAATAACACATCCCTGACCAGAGGTGCGAGTGAAAAAAGTACAGTCAGACTGCCTTTCAATAATTCTAGCCTTGAGAATGGCGGTGCAAAAACGCTCAAACCAGGCATGAGGGGTCTGCTTGAGGCCATAAAGGGCCCGACAGAGATGACAGACGTGACCAGATGGAACAGAGAGGCCTGGGGGAGAAGCCATGTATACCACCTCTATAAGATAACCATGAAGAAAAGAATTAGTCACGTACATCTGATGGAGCGACCAATCTTGGGTAGTAGCAATAGCAAGTAGGGCGCACACGGTTGTCATCCAAGCAACCAGAGCAAAAGTCTCATTGTAGTCGATCCCATGCTCCTACGAGAACCCACAGGCAACTAGGAAGACTTTGTAGCGCTTAATAGACCCCGTCCGGACGAGTCTTAATCTTGAAGATCCATTTGCAATTGACAGGAGTGATGTTAGGCGGCACGGGACAAGATCCAAGGTATGGGTTCTCTAGAAAGCTTGAAGTTCAACTACCATGACTTCCTGCCATTCGGGGTGTACAACTACCTCTCGGTATGACTGGGGCTCCCGGTGGGAGTGGAGAGCGGTGAGGAAGGCTTGAAAAGCAGTGGAATAGGAGGTAGTATATGGGTGATACCTATCAAGGCAGTGGTCGTAGTGAGCAGGAGGGCAACAAGTGTGGGCAGGGTTACGCTGAGGAGGGACAGGATCTACGGGCAGAGAGGCGGACATAGCGTCAGATAGAGCCGTATTAGTAGGAGCTGGAGCGAAAGGAGGATCCTCGTGTGGAGGAGGTGCTGGAGAGCAAAGAGGATTCTCGTGCGAAGGACTAGCTGGTGGGGGTAACTGGGGAGGAGCAATGTGGGTCCTGGGACGAGTGCGTACAATAGGAAGCAGAGGAAGGGAAAGCGGCGGAGCAGCGAAGATCGGGGTGGGATGAGGAGTAGTACGTGTCGTGGAGGAGGAGAAGAACATTTTTTTTCAAGAAAGTGTACATGGCGAGAGATGCAGATACGGCGATTCACTGGGTCGTAGCAACAATATCCTTTATGGTAAGGATTGAGGCCCAAGTGAACACAATGAGCCAAGCAAGCGGAGAGTTTGGTGCATTCATGAGCTGGGAGGAGAATAAAATAGGTGCACCCAAACATATAGAGAGATGCGTAGGTCAGTGGGCGGGAGTACATTCGTTTATATAGAGTGACTCCAGAGAGGGTCGGGGAGGGAGTGATGTTGATAAGATGAACAACGGTGAGGAAAACTTCAGCCCAGAAGAAATGAGGAGCAGATGCTAAAATGAGAAGGGCACTGGCAGTTTCGATGATGTGACGGTGTTTTCGTTCAGCGACCCCATTTTGTTCGTAGGTGTACAAGCAAGAATGTTGATGGATGGTGCCATGAGATTGACTGAGGTCGCGCATGGTGGATGAGAGAAACTCTTGGGCACAGTCAGAGCGAAAGGTCTTGATCTAACCCCCGAACCGAATGTGAAGCATCATGGTGAATGTGAGATAAACAATTGGTATTTTAGATCGATGCCAAAGAAAATAAACCCAAAAGCAGTGGGAGAAATCATCAATAAAACTAATATAATAAAAATATCCAGAGTGAGAAGCAATCGAGGCCGGACCCAAAATATCAAAATGAACTAACTCAAAGGGGGCTGTTATTTGAGAAACACTGCTTGAAAAGGGTAGAACAAGATGCTTTGATAAACGACAACCCATATAGATAGAGAGGGGCGAAGAGGAGACACGACCCAAAGCTCTGGAACGGATAACACTTCGGAGTCGGTCACCGGACAGATGACCTAAGTGTCTGTGCCACAAGTCGGCGTCAAAGGTAACAAAAAGAGCATAAGTTGAAGAAGATAAGGATGGTGGAGTATGAAGATACTCCATCTGATACAGGCCACTAGTCCTACGATCTCGACCAATCTTCTAAGTCGTCCGTGAATCCTGCACAACACAATCAAAGGAAAAAAATAAAACAGTTAGGTCAAGGTCACAAAGAGAGCAGACAGAAATAAGATTCATATGTAGGCGGGGAGCATGGTGGATGTTCGAAAGGGTAAGGCGACCAGGGTGAAAAAAAACTGGGGTTATTGAACCAGACTGCAGAATAGGGACAAAACCCCATCAGCAGCGGTGACCCAAAGGTGAGTGGTGGTGGAGGTATAGTTGGTGAGGGTGCTGGAGTCGTGGGTGAGGTGGCAGGAGGCCCCAGAGTCAAAATACCAAGCTGCAGATGTTGGAACCCAGACAATAGTGGTACCAGAGGTAGTTAACAGGTTGTCAGCTGCAAAGGAGTTGGTGGAGGCGGTGGGTTGAAGCAACTGAGACCGAATGAGTAACTCCTCAAGACGTTGTAGTCGATCTACAACAGCAATAACCGTTGGATGAGAAGGCGGGACAAGAGAGCCCGGGCCACGATCATGTCCCCGACTATGGCCGTCACGACAGTTATCATAATGTCTGTAATCATCAGGGCAAGGAGGACGAGTGGGGCATTCAAAATTCATGTGTCCCGCCTTTTTACAGTAGTGACATGTAATCAGGCCGTCACATGGTCAAATCGCAAGCGTAGTGTCGATCCCAAGAGGAGGTGGTAGGACCACGGGAGGATGGAGGCAGGTCTCTTCATCAAGCAGGGAAATTAGGGAGTCATCCAGGATGGGAAGAGGAACTAGATGGAGGAGCTGGGCTGAGAGAAGAGCAAATTCGAGACGTAAAGCAGCAAGGAACTGGTGGATATGGCCCTCAGAGAGGTGGCGCTGAAACTCTAAGAAGCGTTGACAACTGTAGGGTAGAGGGATCATGAAGTCCAACTCGTGCCAGATAGTACTCATCAAGGTGAAGAAGTCCTAAATAGATCGCCCTTCCTGACGTGCGGACTGAGAATCGCAGATTAGTCTATGACGCCGAGCTCCATCGCGGGGGACAAATCGGTCCCGAAGGTATTCCCACATGGCGCAGGCTGAGGGTAGACGACCGATGGAGGTGAGGAGCAGACGAGTAACAGACTATAGGATGTAAGCTCGGGTGGCTTGATCACGATGCCACCAGAGGGAGCCTTCATCTGGACTCATGGCAGAACTGTCAGCAGTGGTAGAGCTTGCAGAGGTGGGTGGGGCACTTGTGATGTGATCCCAAAGATCACGGGTGGAGAAGGCGGCCTCGACAGTAAGAGCTCAGTCAATCCAGTCGCTGGTGGTAGCGAATTGGAAGGATGTCGCCTTCATAGGTGACGAGATCAAAGGGGCCGCCATGAAGACAGAGCAGGAGTGATACCTTACCTCACAACTCACGACGACGACAGCAACAAGGGCCCCAGGTGGCAGCAGCAACAAATTGGCGGTCGAGGCGAGCAGTCCGAACAAGAGACATGAGATAACAATAACAGGAATAACAGGGATCGGAGCCAGGTACAGACCGAAGGAGGATGTGGTGGTCGTGCACTGTCGAGGATCGCTGTGGCGGAATCAGAGCAGTGCGGGAGGTGAGCAGCGTGGGAATCGCAGGAGGCGGCGAAGGCGAGCAGCCGTGGCGGAATCAGAGCAATGCGGAAGCCCTAGCCGACGAAACCGAGAATCGCTGGATCGGGGAAGAGGAACAACATCGGTCTGGCTTAGAGGAGACAAACCCTAAAATCGGGACTTCAGAGAGGGGGCGCATGCGAGAAAAAAATAAGCCGAACCCGCTCTGATACCATGATAGAACTGATGAAAATAATGTATTATCTGTATTTAGAGGTTGACCCTTGGGGTCTACATATAGGACACAATAAGAAACAAAAAACACCACGGACGGTGTGGGACAAAACAAGGTACAAACATAAATACAAACTTTAATTACATTAATACTCTTCATTGCTAGCGAAAAGAAGGGGATTCATTTCTTCATCCAAAACAATCCTGAAACATATTTAGTGGTGAAAATTTTTTTAATTAAAAATTTTTATAAAAGAATGAGATTAGTGAACCCTTTGTATAAACAAAAGATGCATTTGGACTGTGAATTGAATCCAATCAATTTCATCAGAAACACCATTGCCACCTGAGCCATACTTGTGATATATTCATATAAAAATAAACAAAGTATTCTCATGGTGGGTCTGTCCAGTACAACTTGTTTACTAACAAGTACCCATGTGATGACTTGATATCACAATATCATGACCTGTGACAACCTTCATAGGTGGTGAGATCAAAGGGGCCGCCATGAAGACTGGAGGCAAACAGAGCAGCAGTGATACCTTACCTCACGACTCGCGACGACGACAGCAACAAGGGCCCCAGGCGGCGGCGGCAACAACAAATTGGCGGTCGAGGCGAGCAGTCCGAACAAGAGACAGGAGATAACAATAACAGGAATAACAGGGATCAGAGCCAGTGACGGACCGAAGGAGGATGTGGTGGTTGTGCACTGTCGAGGATCGCTGTGGCGGAATCAGAGCAGTGCGGGAGGTGAGCAACGTGGGAATCGCTGGAGGCGGCGAAGGCGAGCAGCCGTGGCGGAATCAGAGCAATGCGGAAGCCCTAGCCGACGAAACCGGGAATCGCTGGATCGGGGAAGAGGAACAACATCGGTCTGGCTTATAGGAGACAAACCCTAAAATCGGGACTTCAGAGAGGGGGCAAATGCGAGGAAAAAATAAGTCGAACCTGCTCTGATACCATGATAGAACTGATGAAAATAATGCATTATCTGTGTTTAGAGGTTGACCCTTGGGGTCTACATATAGGACACAATAAGAAACACAAAACACCACAGACGGTGTGGCTCAAAACAAGGTACAAACATAAATAAAAACTTTAATTACATTAATACTCTTCATTGCTGGCGAAAAGAAGGGGATTCATTTCTTCATCCAAAACAATCCTGAAACATATTTAGTGGTGAAATTTTTTTTAATTAAAAATTTTTATAAAAGAATGAGATTAGTGAACCCTTCGTATAAACAAAAAAAATGCATTTGGACTGTGAAATGAATCCAATCAATTTCATCAGAAAGGGAGATGATACTTATACCATACACACCCCCTTTCTTCACTCTATAGTTCCTTCCCATGGATCTTCCTCGCTCCCATAGTTGACCATACAATTAATATCAAAGCAAATCATTTAGGCTTCATTTGGCACGGCGGATGGAAAGGAAGTGGGAGCAGCCGTGGCCGCCGATTGAACTGGAGGAGGGGGCCGGCGGATCGAAAGGGCGCGTTTCTCAGGGGCGGGCGGGAGCAGATGCGCGGCGGGCCATTTGTTTACCCGCCGTGCTTTTGCGTCTGCACCCGCCACCGTTGTGAAAATACCAAGTCAATCGAAGCCTAGTAAATTAAATTATTAGATAAATAATGGAGCAAAACTGTTAGCCAACGACCAGCATTAATTCATCGACACCGTTAAAAAGGCATGCAGGTGGACAACTGATATAGATCAAAGTCAAAGGAGTCACCACATGTAGGGCCCAAATTTACTTTGTCGGTCCATCAAAACATCTCGCGGTACCTCGCTAGGGATGAAGTGAATCTCATACAGGACTGGGCACCGCCCTCCGACCCTGCTACCAGTTACTTAAATATGACTCATTGTCGAGGGGAAGAGACATTGATAATGGCAGTTAGGAAGGGTACTCAGTTAATGCTATTGAATTATTTTGTTCTTAAGCATGAGGTCTTCTAAATGGAGGGCATTGTTTAGTTTAGGAGGGAGAGTTTTCATGAGTTCATCAGCCTCCTATAAAATCTAGCACATTGTTTAATTTGGTTGGGGGAGCTTTATGCAGTCTTGAGAATGCCTAGCTGTGGCACACCGTCAATTTTTTTGGGGCATTTATATTGGCAATACTCCTATGGCTATTGGCAGTCCGTCTATCACTATTCTCTCTATTGTATTTGGGTTGTTAATAGTTACAGAAAGCCTGCCAATATAAATGCACTTTTTTATAATTTGAGTAATAAAGTGATTTTTCTTTCTATTTATTTTCCTTGTGGATGTAATTATTTCTTTGTTCAACTTGCAACATTTAGTGATATTCAGCACAAACTTTGCTAGTCATGTTTTGGGCCAATTTAAAGATTCATTATTCTAGAAGGTCCCGGGTTAAAGCCCAAACCTCAACAACTCGTCATTGAAATTAGCGACTACAACCAATCATATAAGTGAAGAGGGGTTGGGTCACTGGTCTGCAGACCTGTTGCGCGCCCGCAAGAAACCCGGACGTTACATAAAAAATGCACTTTTATGTTACATTCCGTGCAAGATTTCATTTTTGAACAAGCATGCAAGTCAAACAGCCTAACCCATCTCCATACTCGGAGTATGGTTCATGTGCAATGGGTCCACGCAGGTTTCAAGACCAAACCTCAACAATCTGGTGCACGTAGACCACGCTCCGTGTGTACGTGAAGATGAGTTGGGATATACGACCTGCAAATACGTTCAAAAATAAAACCCCACACAAAACTTAACCATTACATATAAATGGAATGCAAAAATTCTTAAAGCTTTCAAAGTTCAATCCGCCAAAGAACAGGGTAGACTCCTACCTGTTTCTTGACTGCAAAATCAAACCCTTCAAAGTTCTTTGACT
The DNA here is from genome assembly GCA_039513925.1 of Platanthera zijinensis. Taxonomy (NCBI): domain Eukaryota; kingdom Viridiplantae; phylum Streptophyta; class Magnoliopsida; order Asparagales; family Orchidaceae; genus Platanthera; species Platanthera zijinensis. Next base: position 20,055,271 of record CM077081.1, on the reverse strand, counting down.
TTGACTAATAAATTTGACTTCACATCCTATAACTCCTAGATCAAATTATGATCCCATCTTGGCCTTACGATTTTGTCTAATTTTATGACGCGCCTAAAATAATTGATGAGAGAAAAATCGAAATTTCGGCGGATTTGATTTGAAATAGTTTGTCATTTTTGACATAAAAATGTATTTTTTCTTCTTCTTCTTAATATTATAAAAGAAATGCTAATATTTGAACGTGACACCATCAAATTAATAAGAGCAATCTTAATTATCAATTTACTAAACACCATAACATTTGCCTTCAATCATCTATATCTGTTTTTGTTTGATGAACGGCGCAGATGCATTATGCGCACCATGCTCCATATGCGAGCAACGCACACTAAAATTTATTCTCGCAAAAAACCTACGTACACGGGAAGGTCTTGAATCGGCTACATCGTCAACTAGGGCATCATAGAGGGCAATCCCTACCAATCAAAAGCTCCGCAAAAAGACAGCATTAGAATCTATATTTTTAGGCAGGTAATTCAGATTCAGCCTTGGTGTATGTAGGTTAAAAACAAATACTTGTTTTTGGATATTTTAGATTAAAGGGCACTTATTTTAATTATTTATTAGTTTAGGTAAGAGCAATTATATAACCAGTAGTATATATTAGCACAAGCTAAGTTGGCGACTTCTCTCCTTGTCTATATATAACCCCCCTCATCCTGCATCCTCCATCCTCCATATAAACAACCCACCGTAATATATATAATTAAACACGCTTTCAACCAAGTTTTATTAATGGAGAGCAGCTCCAGCATAAACTTCTCTTCCTCCTCCTCCACCACCACCACCGGCAACATCCTGTCGCCGTCGCCGCCGCCGCCGCCATCTCTTCCGTCCATCGACGCCGCGGACTCCATCAAAAAGCTCCCATCTTCACAATACAAAGGAGTGGTTCCCCAGCCCAACGGCCGCTGGGGCGCCCAGATCTACGAGAAGCACCGCCGCGTGTGGCTCGGCACGTTCAACCTGGAGCGCGAAGCCGCCCGCGCCTACGATCTCGCCGCCCAGCGCTTCCGCGGCCGCGACGCCGCCACCAACTTCCCCCCTCTCTCCCCGGTAAACGCCGGCCACGAGCTCTCCTTCCTCCTCTCCCGCTCCAAGGCCGAGGTGGTCGACATGCTCCGCAAGCACACCTACCTCGACGAGCTCCGCCACTTCACCCCCCTGCCGTCGCCCTTCTCCGCCGCCGGGGCCCTCGACCCGCCGGCAAGCGCCGCCAAGCCAGCCCGCGAGCACCTCTTCGAAAAGTCGGTCACCCCCAGCGACGTCGGCAAGCTCAACCGCCTCGTCATACCGAAGCAGTACGCCGAGAAGCACTTCCCGATGCCCGACGGAGTCAACGGCGGCGGAGCGCTTCTTCACTTCGAGGAAGCCGGCGGCGCCGGCAAGGTGTGGAGGTTTCGGTATTCTTACTGGAACAGCAGCCAGAGCTACGTCCTCACCAAGGGATGGAGCCGGTTCGTGAAGGAGAAGGGATTGGCCGCCGGCGACTCGGTCTCCTTTTACCGGTCCAAGGCGGCGGCCGACGACGAGCATCAGCAGCAGCTTTACATTGAGTGCCGGTCGCGCGGCGCCGGCGGCGGGGCGCAGATGCTGAGGCTTTTTGGGGTGAATATAGTGAAGGCGGCGGCGCCGGCGAGCAGAGGCTGGATTGATGAGAGTGGGAAGAGGATGAGTTTGGAGGGTATTGATCAGATGGGAAGATGGATGAAGAAGCAATGTGTGCGGGGTTTGTAGCTAGCGAGGGGGTTATTTGCATAATTGCATTTGTTTCTTTTTTTTTCTTTTTAGGGTTTATTTACATTTTTACATGGATCGATGTTGCAACTTGCAAGTGTATATTATATTCGCACGCGCCATTCATTAGAGATCGGTGAGGTTAAAAGCTATATTATAATTATATATATCTTAGTTTGCCGTTTTTGAAGCAAAGGGTTCAGCTGGCCGGGAAGAAATGTTGACTTTTAGATTTTCCAAGTCTTTATTTTTTCAGAAATAAATAATTGATGCTATCTGTTGAGTTCGTCGTTGTCGGTGATCTCAGTGCTTTTTTGATCTTCCGACGACAGTACCGAGGCTAGCCGAGCGTCTCACGCATATCTCTTGAGATCTCTTGTCTTCCGATTCGTTGAACGAGATTTTTTCTCCATTCCGAATCGATAGAGACGATTTATCCGACTGAGATCGTTTGTAGACCTAGCTTTCTTCGTCAAGAAGTTTGGATCTACAAAGCATCGCCGTCGTATTTACCGCCCGCCGCCGATTTTGACAAGATTCTTTCCAAGAGAGAAATCCGGTTGTGGATTATTCGTAATCTTCAAGCAAGATTCAACGAACGAAGAAGGACATCGGGATCTCCAAAAGCGTTGTTTGTATTTTCTTTTACATTCAATTTTGGTTTGTTGTAAAGGAATTTTCATTCCTTGTTGTAAGGGTTTGGTGCAACCCATGATGTTGGAGTTGTGACTCGTTTGTTGGAAGGGTTCCTTCCGTAGTGTGAGGATTGGATTTCAATCCATTTGGAGAAGTGACCGAGTCGTCCCTTGGTGGGAGATAGGTCGAAGGGGGAAAGTGGACGTACCCAAATCGGGGAACCACTATAATTCTTTTTGTGTTTTCTGTGCTCTGTTTGTTAATTTGTGCAGGTAAATTTTATTCCGCAAAAGACTGCACGACACCTATTCCCCCCTATAGGTGGATTTAGTCGACCCTAGAGACTTTCACTTGTTTAATCGTTTGGAGCTCGATGAGAACGGAGAGATCGCCGGTGCTGGACTTCATGGAGGAACTCCGAAGTCATCTCTCTCTGCGTTCCTGTCTCTAGGAGGATGATTGGAAGAAGATCAGACACTGTCATGCCTCCAAGAAGAAGAACGAGATCTATGACTGGAAATGAGGTGAGCTTCCTACCCTCTCCCTTGGTGCTAAGAAGTTTTTTTCTTTTTCTATGCATCTTCCGGCTTTGGAGATGATAGCTGGCGGTCTTGGATGAGAGGGTGTTTGCCGGTCTTGGACGAGATGATGTGGTGCGGGCGTGACGGCGAAGGGTTGCGGTGGTGCAGTGGCCTTGACGAAGTTTCTCTCTGACGGTACGGGCGTGGCAGCGAAGGCATGCGGGAGTGCAGTGACCTTGATGGTGTTTCTCTCCGGTGGTGCAGCTTGACGTCGATGGCGTGCATGATTGCAATTGGCCTCGACGGTGTTTCTTCGGTGGTGGCGGGTGGTTTGGTCGTCATCGGACGACGAAGGTTCCCGGCAAACATTGTGCGTCCGCTGTGCTAGCGGATTGCAGTCGTCCAGATAATTCTCTCTCCCGCGGATCGAGCGAATGCGGTTCCTCCGCGGTGTATTCTGTAACGAACGTCGGTGCGTTAATTTCTTCATGTATTATTATTGCAGTTACATTATTTTTTGTATGCAAAAATTTGTTCAAATGTATTCAATTGTATATCCTGTGTTAAATTAATTATCCATAGGATAATTTCGGCGTTATATCTTAACACATCTTTCTTGTTTCGAGTTACCTGCATAATTATAGCTCATACATTGTGGCTTGTATGCAATAATTATAATTTTATACCTAAAAGGGCAGGCCTACATGTTCTCAAAGTCAAATAAAGAGAGGCAACATAAGTAGCTAAAGCCCACATAATTCTGGGTATTTGTTTGTTGTGCATCTTAATCATTGATGTTGTGAGTTCATGTCTGATGCCAATGGCTTTGTAGGAGATTTCAATGGCTTTGATTGGCAAGTCAAATTGTTTTTCAACTTGATTTTTAAAGGTTTAAAAAGCCACTATAGCTCCATTTTTATTAGATAAATAAAATCTCAACATAAACGGCTATATATAATCACCAACGAGAACCCAATAATACTTTGTACCTCCTAATCTCCTATGGAGGTTGTTGAAGCAGATCTCCATGCACTAACTCAAGAGGTGAATTGCTTTTTATTTAATAATGGGCGTGTTGAAATTGTTGAAGTGGAAATGGGCGGTCTGATTGGGCAGACCGCAGAGTCCGCCGCCGGATAGGCGGCTAGGTGTGGCGGATAGTCGGGTTTCGGCTTTTGTTTTCTATTCTGCGGTCTGGTTCAACAAGCACCCTGAGAGATAACCGGTCGGTTAGCGATGACTAATCGCGACTGTCGTGGTATGTGTTGAGAGACCGTAGAGTTCGCTTAAAGATGGCAGGTTCTCTGACTTGCGTAGAGGCAGGCGGTTAGCAGAAGCTAACCGCATATTTCGCTGTGATCTGCTAGGGCAGTCTGGAACCAGAGTTCGCTGGTGTGTGTGGACTTGGTCACGGTGATGTGCCAAGTCCATGGTGTTGCCTAGTCGCAGAGATCGCTGGTTGCGCGGTCTACTTCTGGAGTTCGCGGAGACCGCTTATGCTGCGCGGTTTGGATGTGGAGTTCACAGATCGTGTATCGCGGATTTGGCTCAGGTTACTGCGCGGTCTGGATGATTCAGGAGGAGACCCGCCTCAAACTTCGGGAAGAGACTGGAGGGACCGTTGCAGTCAAGACAACACTAGCGGCTACTGGTTCGGATGTTCCAAGACCATGAGAGAAAACCCGACAGTTCTACAACTGTGGGGAGACAGGTCATCTCTGTTATGCTTGCCCCAAACCATCCAAGACGGGGGATTTGGGTGGTGGTCGTGGTCATGGACGTGGCAGGGGTCATGGTGGTCGAGGTGGTTATCGTGCCAATCTTGGCATTAACAAATGTGCTGAGGAGGCTGGTGTTATTTACACCGAGGAACAGACCTTACTGAGCATGATGGAGAGCCTTAGGAATAAGCAACTGAGTGAAGGAAGCAGGAGCGAAACTGGGGGAGCATCAAACTCAACTATGTATGCTCGACCCTCCAGGACATCTGATTGGATCGTTGATTCTGGTGCATCACGGCACGTAGCAGGGGATGTGGGTGAGTTTTCCTCATACACTCGTCTAATTGCGGCAGATAACTTTCAGATGGTGGATGGGACTTTCCAGCCAGTGGTCAGTAAGGGAACGATCAATTACACGGGTTCGGTAAAACTATCCAATGTCTTACATGCTCCTTCTTTTCCAGTTAGCCTTATATCCATCAGTTCTATTATTTTTCAACTAAAATTCATTGTCTCTTTTGATATTCCCAAGGTAACATTCCAGGAGAAAGAGATGCGACGGATTCTTGGGACTGAGACTTGACATGACGGGCTATGATATTTGGATCGAGAAGGATTGGATGCACTCTTATATCTATGACATAAAAGACAGAAGAAGGTGGACAAAAGATGAGCGTAGATGATATGCTTCTACTCCATCACCAGCATTTGGGACACTCGGGTTTTGGTACCTTAGCTAGATTATTTCCGTTGTTGTTTTAAAAGGCCAATAAACACAAACTGGTATGTGATGCATGCGACTTGGGTAAGTTTACTATAAGCTCTCATATGAGTACTGGCCGAATGAGTTCTTCTATTTTTGATGTTATTCACTCTGATGTATGGGGGCCGTGTACCGTTAGTTTTTGTAATAGTTATAGATATTTTGTGACATTTATTTATTGTGCTTCGTGCGTCACTTGATTATATTTGATGAGAACTAAGAGTGATGTCTTTAACTGTTTCCGGGACTTTCATAAGCACGTCCAAACACAATTCGCCGCAATGATAAAAGTAATAAGGTCGGATAATGGAACAAAGTACACTAATAGGGCATTGACAGAGTACATATCTGCCCATAGAATATTGCATCAGACCACATGTGCATACACACCTGCACAGAATGACGTGGCAGAACGAAAAAAATAGACATCTTTTGGAGGTGGCAAGGAGTATGATGCTCAATATGAAGGTTTCCTAGAGTTTGTGGGGGTATGCAGTGTTAACTGCAGCACAATTGACCAACAGAATCCCATCACGGATTCTAGGGTAGAAATCCCCGTGCCAGAAGTTGCAGGGACATAATGGGGGGATACTTCCATTAAAAGTATTCGGTTGTGTGTGCTTCGTGAAGGACAACAGGCCAAGTGTCGGGAAACTTGATCTGAAGGCGCTCATATGTATTTTTGTGGGCTACTCCGGTACTCGGAAGGGGTACGTGTGTTGGAGCCCAGTGGAGAAGATAAGTTTTGTGAGCATGAATGTTCACTTTAGAGAGATGAAGCAGTACTACAGACAGGAGGAAGCCCCACCTATGACAGTATAACCTAATACTGAAAGCCTGCGACGAGAGAGGGAGAGCTTGGTGACAGATTTAGAAGCATGGCGTGAAGAATCAGTAAAGGAGGAGCAGGAGAATACTGAGGAGGAGGAGGAGGAAGTGGAGGAGCGGGAGAGTGCTGAAGAGCAGGAGGAGGAAGTGATAAATCTGAGGCCTATAGCTCAAGGGGAGCTACTTACATATCGCCCAGTGTCAGTGCCCAGTCCCTCGTCTACGCCATTTTCTACTCCTGGAGCTCCTCCACCACCACTACCACTTTCTGGTGAGAACATCCCTTTTACTCCCATATCCCCAACGGTCATGGTCCGGAGGACCACCCGCAACAATGTGGGCAATCCTCCTGATAGATATGGTTAGGACATTGCTTCGTTTGTCTCTTAGGATAATATCTCTTCTTCCCATTGAGCATTTGTAGCATCTTTGGATAGTATTATTATACCTAACAATTGGCAGGTTGTCAATGCCGATCCAAAGTGGCAAGCAACAATGAAGGAGTAGATGAGAGCTCTTAAGAAAAATAAGACCTGGGAGCTAACACGACTACCAATTGATAAGAGGGTTGTCGGGTGCACGTGAGTTTTCATCGTGAAGCAGAATCCGGATGGGCGGGTTGAGCGCTACAAGGCGCGACTGGTCGCCAAGGGATACAGCCAGACATATGTCATTGATTACGATGAGACATTTGCACCTGTGGCAAAGATGAGCACCATTCGGACTCTAGTCAGCTTGACAGCAAATGGTGGTTGGAAGTTACACCAACTAGATGTGAAAAATTCATTTCTTCATGGAGATCTTACTGAAGAAGTGTATATAGAGATACCATTTGGGTTTAGCAAAGCCAAGACAGAAGGCAAAGTCTGCAGATTAAAGAAGTCCCTTTATGGATTGAAGCAGTCTCTACGTGCGTGTTTGACCAATTCAGGAAGACTATGATTGGGATGGGATATCAACAGATCAATGCTGATCACACGGTGTTCTTCAGGCAAAATGAAGATCACCACATCACCATGCTTGCAATATATGCGGATGACATGATCATCACATAGGACGATGAGCAGGAGATTTTTTGCCTCAAGGAGGCGTTGGGTAAGGAGTTCGAGGTAAAAGATTCGGGTTTGCTTAGATACTTTCTTGGGATTGAGATTGTCTATGGTACAAAGAAAATTGTTCTATCCCAGAGAATGTTTGCTCTGGATCTCCTCACACAGACATGAATGTTGGGGTGCAAGTCTGCTGCAACACCGATTGACCCGAAGTTTAAACTGGATGTTGAGGCAGGTGAACCAGTTGATCGGTAGATGTACCAAAAACTAGTGGGGAAGCTGATTTACTTGAGCCACACGCGTACAGACATTTCATTTGTCGCGAGCGCGGTGAGCCGCTATATGCATGACCCCAGAAAGGGTCACATGGATAGTGTGTATCGGATCCTTCGGTACTTGAGATTGCCCCTGAAAGGGGTTGTTATTCAGAAAGAACGAACATGTGAAGATTGAGGGATACTGTGACTCTGATTGAGCAAGTTGTGCAGATGACAAGAGATCCACTTCGGATTATTGCATATTCGTAGAAGGCAACCTGGTCTCTTGGAGGAGCAAGAAGCAGTCGGTGGTGGCCATATCGACAACAAAGACAGAACATAGAGATATGACATTGGGGGTTGTTGAACTTCTGTGGCTGAAGGGAATGCCGAAAGAGCTGAAATTAGATCGAGGAGATGAGATGAAGCTATGATGTGATAGTCAGACAGTCATTAGTATTGCAAACAATCCTATCCACCGCAATAGAACCAAACATATCGAGATCGATAGATTTTTCATAAAAGAGAAGTTGGATAGTAGACTACTAGAGCTTAGTCATGTCTCGACCAAAGATCAAGCCGCAGATTGTTTTACCAAGGGTCTTAGCTCGAAGGACGTAATCAGGGATTGTTACAAGATAGGCTTAATAAATATTTTTCGCTCACCTTGAGGATGAGTGTTAGTGTTTATTTAGTGGTGTACAAATAACAGACGTATATATATACAAGAGAGAAATGAAAAACCGGACCTGAATTCTATTCTACAATATTGTGCGCCAAATTATTTTTCATACTAAAAAAAGACTTCAAACTATTTGATTCAGCTTACAAGGAGTCATTTTCAGTAAATAGCGACTCTGCTGCAAATACAGAATAAAATATGATTATGCAGCTTAATTATAACCTCAGCAGTATCAATCATCAATCGAAAATAAAAATAAATAAAGAAAAAAAAACTTCAGCTTAATTTGTTGGCAACGGTGACTTCCCGGCATCTGAGGGTTGAAATTGAGTTAAATTTAAATATAATAAACAGCTTACTGCATGGGTTGATTTAAAAAAAACTAACTCAATGCGCGTGGGAATGGAAGAATTAAGACTCCTTCTGGGGGACTTTTCGTAACCGTCTCACCGGTGAAAATATTTGGTTCGACGGTTGCGGGTGCATCCGGCGGGTCAAAACGGAACTTTGGAACCGAAGGGGGAGAGACGGGGTCGAAACGGAGCGGATCGGAGCCGTTTCCCCCATGCTGCGGGTTGAAACGGAGCAAACGCCGCCGGAGGGCGTTTGTTTACCCGCCGTCCGGAGGCGTTTGCCCCAAACGGCCGGCGAAAATGCCGCGCCAAAACGAAGCCTAAGTCTCCCTAACGGAGCCTAACAGTCGTCCAGGTCAAAAATATATTATTATTATCATTAATTCATTATTATTGTTGAGGATAAAATAGAGAAGGGCGAGGCAGAGAGGGGGGCCCTGATACAGCTGCAAATACTGAATTGGAGGCTGGATAAGAATGGCCAACCTACGCTTCCACCAAGAGACGTAAATTTTGGCTTAAATCCTAAACCTTAAACCCTTTGAAAGATAAGATAACCCCGGCTATTTAGCACCATCAAATGCATAAGAAATAACGGTTGAAATCACCTCTCATCTCAAAACCCATGTGTTAACATGAAGGGGTGGGAGTACATAAGCACAAAGGATCGTCCACTACAGGCGGTGTGAGACTAATCCGACCAAGAGAGTGCGGGGATAATCAGAGCCGGGGAAAGTCTGAAAACATATAGTCAAGTCGAATCCCACAAAACACAGATTCCTTGGACTAGATCTGCTAATAGAAATTACCTGCCTCTAATTATTCCAAACAAATTGATTAAGGTAATGTTTGACCCGCTGTTTTTGCTTCCGTGAGTTTGGACAAAAACAACACCAGCATAGCTAAAATGTATGTTTGGCATGACAATGTTTATGGCCGTCTCTAAGGCTTCGTTTGAGGGGACGTATTTTCACCGGTCAAGCGGTCGCGACCGCATGAACCAGGACTTAATTAAGTCCCGGTTCATGCGGTCGCGACCGCTTGACTTGTGAAAATAAGTCCCCCCAAACGGAACCTAAGTACGAGTACTCTTAACCACCATCTATAAGTAGTTTCTAAAAAAAAAATTCAATCCATTTGCTGGCAGAATGATTTTGACAGAAACGTAAACTAATTCATAGAAATTGTGAAAACATAGAGTTTTGATTTTGCAAATCAATGAAGTGCGCGTAGGAGGAAGTCGAAGATGGATTAATGCAAATGTTCATTATATTAAACAGTTACAAGTTGATCCACTTTACAAGCAGGGGCTGATCTGCCCCCATCCTTTCCCAATAATTTTGATAAAATAGATGATGAATTTGAATTTATTTCGTTAGCTAATGAATTTTGACTGTTTATATGTCAATAACAGTGCCCGAATAAGGGAGAAAAGAGTCCAAAAAGATGAAAATATTTAATTTTTTTTGTTTGAATTGAAGAGGTGAAAGATGACATGATCGAGAGCTAACTAGTTCAATTAATTATTGTGGAGATGACATATGTAAATCTATTTGAGATATCTGCAATCAATTTTAATCTCATCAAGTCCACCTTCATCTTTACTCATAATTTCTTTGGAATCACTGAAAAAAACACAACCGCCATCTTCGACACAATCTAAAGCGGCATCTTACCTCCAGAGAGTACATGAGATCAAAGCCAATGAATTTTGACTACGATTTCCTCAAACTTCTTAAATGGTCTGAGCCTCCTTATTGAAATTCTCATTCTCTTTAGTAGAAGCACACGTCCACACATTTTTTGGGGTTCATTTTAATACAGAGTTCTCTTACTTCATGGAGGAACTTCCATATGCTCTTAGAGGTGTTGACGAATGATAACAATAATGAGATCAGTCGAATATTTATATACCAATGATAACACTTTATACTTTTATTGCAACTTATACTTTATAGTAAGAAGGTTTTCTTAAATATTTTTATTGCAACTAACATATATATTTTTTTGAATTTATTTATTTCATCACAACAACATTTAATCTGAACACCAGAACAAACAAATTAAATTGAAATTGTTAATACTCTTTACATTTCTGCATCTCAAATTATTGAAAAGTTAATATTATGTGTACTGCAATCAAGATCGGATCATCATCACACAACATTTCATTTGATCTGAAAGTTGATTAAAGATAGAACATAGATGTCTCTAAATAGATAAGTACTTCGCCTTTTGATCCGCCCAATCAAACTTCCTAGATCCGCAATGTTTACACGTGAACTCGATTGTTTACTGTTAATTTATATTTGGTTATATAACGGGCTCGGAGGCTTAACGGTTTGGTTTGAATACTGGGATATCCATTACCCGAATTAAACCTAGGATTTGCCTATAATTAAACCCAAGATGAGGGCAACGAGAAGGCTGTTCCACTTTGACCATCACCCGAAATGCTTTGAACGACCTAACATTTACAACCACACACTCAACGTCATAACTGAAGATACCCGTGCCACCTACATTGGGTGTTGGTCACATAACTTTCACAAATAAGATAAGTTCGATGTTTGTGCCCTAACGATGGACAAATAAGTGCGGGCTATTGCAATCTTTACGATGAATTATTTATAGCGTGATCATAAAATATTCATGGCGGTGTTCCAGCTGTGCCCCAAATTGATCATAAAATATTCTAAGTCCTTTTACAGCTATCTCGCTGGCTATTTTCTGTTATCTCCAAATCTGTAATCAAAGAGTACGTTTTGAGAATCAACAGCAGCTACACCCATGGCTGACAATTATAGTGCAGGTTCTCCAGAAAGGAGGGGCCGGCCATTCACAAAAATTATAACTATTTGAACTACATGCTTTATTTGCAGCGTTCATAGAACCGACAATCGCCGTTGCCAGGATGTGGACTCGAGCGTGTGAAGCCAACGAAACAATTAATAGCTTCTATGGAGCCGGCAGTCGCCGTTAACTTTGACTTTACCCCCTTTTGCCTTTTTCATTATTCATATCCAGCAAGTCAAAATAAGTAACCAGATGTACGCTATACAGTGCCGGATGTTCAGTGCGAGAGAGAGAAATGCTGGCCAAATTATTAAAAAATCATAGGAAGTGGTGAATCTTTATTGGCCTGGGCTGCACATAACAGTTATGAATTTCTTAGGTCTGCATATAACTGAAATGGGTCTGTATATAATTATTACCTTAGCAAATTTTGATTATTAGCAAATTTTTATATTTGACAACGGCTATTAACAAATACTTTTGTTATTAGCAAATCATGCCCAAAAAAACTTCTAAGCAATTCTATCAAATCTTCTTGCTCTTCATTAAATATAGTTAAACTCGAGACGAGAAAGATGGTTTAACGAGTTTTTTCACCATCTTAATTTAAATATTTAAATTTTCTACCTCTTCAAAATAACATTATATTTTTTCAAAAAAATTAAATATAGTTAGAACATTATGTGTACATGTCATTAAAATTTCAAATAGGAGCTTAAGACTCGGCATGTTAATTGAATTGAAGAGTTCTTCGCCGTATTTCCATTTCTACAAAATCGCGAGGCCCTACCGAAAAACGCACGGGAAAAGCGATACTTTCTCTCTTCCAAGGAAGCTGCGAGCCCCGTTCGCGCAGGTAGAATGGGTGAGTGCCGTTCGCGCAAGGGAGATAGGGTTTTGTCGTGGTTTGCTAATAAACCATCCATCTGCTTAAAATAATGCGTTAATTTAAGTTAGACCGTTTTTAGTTGCTTATAGCCAAAAATGATTTGCCCATAACATCTCCCAATCTATATTGCTGAACACTCAGATTGCTTGAAATGAGGTCAAGTAAACCCTAGTTGCTTTAGTCAAACGACTTTTTTTTTTGAATTTATGACTTTTATTCAAAAATTTCATTAATTTCAACAGTATCAACATGCTTGAGATTGTAGATGCCGTTACGACTAGAAATTACTGCCTATTTCTCGAAAAAAAATTTGGTACACACGACATATCATGCACACATGATACATTGCGCATACTAAAAAATATTTTTAGGTATAAAAAAAAGTTTTAATTTTCACTCATAAAAAAGTTGACTTATTTTAATCAAAAGGAATTTTCAAGCAAAAATAATAACCTTGAAGTGAGAATGGGATCTCCCCCAGCAAGCAACAAAAATGATTAATTCTCTATAGATTAGTAGGTTAATTGGGCAGTGTAAGAAGCCCCAAGAGGCACAGCCACCACTTGCATCCCAAGTTGTACTAGTTGACTCCATAGTCAAAATTAGGAGGCTGAAAAGACAAATAATTAAGGGGCCATGAGGAAATTGAGTGCCTGATTATTGATTGACCAAGGCTGCTGCTGCTTTCACCAAGTCATCTGCCAGCTATAATTCACTGCTCTGAATTTTGGAACTATCAATAAAGATGTTGTTGACATTACATGTAAATGGAAAGTTAATAAAAAAAAATGATGACCACATCACATTGAATTTATTTTGAAGGATGCATATTTATGCTTAGTTTGGCCACAGCAGTTAAGAAAATAAACTAATTTTGAGCATAAAATACATGATTTTTTAGGTAAGGTCGGGTGTTCACGAACGGCGGTTCATGACCACAATGTTCACAACCGCCGCCGCCGTGCCAAACAAAGCCCTAATACGCCATTACAAATGTTGAAAGCATCCAAGCACTAATAAGCGAACTCCAAGACCAGCGTAGTCAAACTGAGAGATTTTTATGTCCGGGCTTCGAACAAGAACCGAGCAAAATCAGAATCTTTAAAGCAATTTTCTAAAAAATCAGGTACGTTAGATGGACATGCACTTTTCAGCGTGGGGCTGAAAACCAATGGCCGCGGACAAGTTCACGGCTTCAGACAAAAAAACTCGCAATTGAATGAGGTTTTTTTTTTCATTTTTGAAACCAAATGGATAATATCCAAGTCATGATCAAGATACATTTTTTCTTCATAGATCATATTAAGTAATTGCATGCTCTTTTATTTTTCATATATACAAACTATTGTTCTATTATATATATGAAAAATTGTGTGCCGTTAGATAATTAATGATTTGATCTTGACCATGAAATGGGCAAATACATTTGATACAAAATGGATACGATCCCTCTCCATTTTCCTAGAGCTTATGACAACACAACCGAGACAACAAAATGCTCAACATGACTACAAGAGTCTGTTTGGGTGAACGGTTGAGGTTGGAGATGGAGCGATTGAAGATAGAGATAAAATAACGTTCTTGAAGCAAACTGCCGAAACAAAAATGACATTTTGGGGAATCAACAGTCGAGATGACCACGATTTTAAAAGGCAAACAAAAAATGTTTGTACTTTTTTTTTTTTTGAAAAAGTAAATGGCGACAAAATGATCAAACAAATGGAGTCTAAAATGCACATTTACTAGTTTAAAAGCATCCCCCACTTCATTTACAAAGAAACTATACCAACAACAACACTCAAACCCTTATCCCACCATAGTGGGGTCGGCTATATCAATCATTTGTCGTCATTACGCCCTATCTTTAGTCATAATCTCACTAAGGCCTAAGTACATCATTTCTTTCCTTATAGCTTTATTCCAAGTCTTTTTTGGCCTACACCGCCGTCAAAAAAATGTTAAAATATACATGGGTTATTCCCAATCCTAACTGATTTTATTTTGTAAGAAAGAATCCAAAAAAAAATTTCTTTAATACAAATTTGGTCCAGGAAGTCATTGCCTCCTGATACCAACACCTTCTTCCATATCATCAAGCATTTGATCTGATGCAATATTGACGGTCTCAACCTCTCCCGGCCTTGCGCTATTCGTAGCAGGAGGCTCGTTCCGCATATCCACGAGCATACGAAAATATGCATGAGGGGCCCAACCTGCATGGAAGTAATTGGCAAGTTATTTGAGAGAACTCACCAACAAATGCTCAATAACGAAATTTCTAGGGAACTATAGTGAGTAATAGTTTGGAATACCCATATATCTTTGATATATATATATATATATAGGTTTAATTACCGAGACTGTTAGAAAGATTACTAGATTTTAGAAGAGAAAATAATTAGAGGCTGAGGAGGAAGAAAGATATTGGGAAGCTTTTTCAATTCATTCATAATTAATGATTACATTCTCTTTATAGATGCAGGGAAGAAGATCAACAGGCAAACAGGGAAGAGCAGCATTTAAGAAGAGCAATTTCCAACAGAAACACTAGGAGTAACGAACACATTAAACAAAAACATAAAAGAGCTTGCTTAGGACAGTGTACTGGCCGGCCGGTTCATATACCAATACCCCTGCTTGAGCCGGACGGTTCAACCAGGTTCAGCTTGTTCTACAAAACGATTCCTGTGAAGAGGCTTGGCGAGAAGATCGGCGGGCTGGGATTAGCTAGGGCAAAACTCGATCTGCACTTTTCCTACTTCAACCTTCTCACGGATGAAGTGGTGCTTAATATCGATGTGCTTGCTATTGTTGTGGAACAAGAGATTTTTTGAAAGGGCAATGGCAGATACATTGTCGCACAAAATCAGGAATGGCTCCTTCTCTTCTTTTTCCTTTAACTCTTTAATCATTCTTTGCAGCCAAATACCTTCACATATTCATGCGCTTAAGGTCATGTACTTAGCCTCAGTAGTTGAAAGCGCAGCGGTGCCCTGTTTTATGGAGGACCAGGAAATGGGTGTGGTTCCATGGAAGAAGATGTAAGCACATGTGCTTCTTCTATCATCTGTGGATCCACCCCAGTCTGAGTAACAGTAACTTGGTAAGGAGGGATTTTGATTCAACTGGTACAGTAAACCCAAGCGTTTGGTCCCTTGAACATATCACACGATGCGCTTTGCTCCATTCATGTATGCTTTAGATGGGTGGCTGACAAAACATGATAGATGATTTACGGTATACTCCAAGTTGGGTCTGGTGTTGGTCAAACACATAAGTGACCCAATCATACTACTGTAGTTCTCTTCATCTGCCTTTTCTTCACATTCTTGAAACTTGATGAATTTCTCTCCAACTATCAGTGGAGTAATACATGGATTGCAGCCTTCCATGTTATACTTCTTTAGTAATTCGATTGCACACCTCTCTTGAGATAGGAAGATTGAGCCTTTAGACTGTGTGATCTGCATTCCAAGAAAGAATTTTAGCAATCCCAAATCAGTCATTTTATACCTTGTTTGCATGCTTCTCTTGAATTTTGCTATTGACTGACAGAGGAGCCGGTGACGATCAAGTCGTGTACATATAGGCCCGCAAAGAACATGCCTCCATCTGAGTCAATTTTGATGAATAGGGAAGGTTCTGACTTGCTGGGATGAAAACCTTCTCGCTCGCAAGAGCTGGATATATTGGAGTACCAAACCCGTGAGGCCTGTTTTAGCCCATAGAGGGCTTTATACAGCCGATATACTTTGTTCTCTTCTCCTCTCTTTTTGTATCCCTCTGGTTGCTCGACATAGAGTTCCTCGGTGAGTATTCCATTTAGGAAAGCCGACTTGACCTCAAGTTGGTATACACTGTAATTCTCATTTGCTGCAATTGAAAGTAACAGCTGAATGGTGTCCATGCGCGCTACCGGAACATAGGTCTCATCAAAGTGGGAATTTTCCCCAATATTCAAGGAGGGAATTTTCTGTGCGTACAATCCAAGAGAATTGTGCGGAACTTTTTTTAGTTCAAAAATATAGTTGGATTTTCATTGATTGTAAAATCCAGTTGAATTTTAGTTTGAAAAATGAACTGGATTTTTATTTCAAAAAAACATTTTTTTACAGTTGGATTTTCACCTCAAAACATAGTCATATGAGTATCCCTTGGCAAGGACTCTAGTCTTATGCTTTATGATCTCACCTTTCTCATTATGCTTCAACTTGTAAACCCATTTTATTCCAATAATGTCCTTGCTTGCAGGCATGTGGACGAGGCTCCATGTTTTGTTTTTTTTCTATTAAATTGATTTCTTCATTCATTGCTTTTTCCACTCATTGCTTGTGGATGCTTCATGGTAGTTAGCAGGAGTTGAGTGGAAAAGGGCAGACTCAGCCTCAACATAAATATCTTGATGAGTCAGATACCTCTTCTTCATAGTTCGGGGAATCTACCGGTTCCAAATGGATATCATCCTAAGGTGTCTCATGGAAGGAGTTATCATAAACTCAACTGGGACATGCCTGCGGTCAAGAGTTGGTTGATGATCTGAGCCCCAGTTATAGCTTGCATCTTCATTGAACTCTACATCTCTTAATATCAGATTCATGGATTCTGGATCAAGCAACCTATAGGTTTTTCTGTTGTTGAAATAACCTATAAACACACCTGGAGTGCTTGTGTGATCAAGTTTTCCTCTATTCTCTTTTAAGATGTGAGCATAGACAATACATCCAAAAGTTCTTAAGTTTCCCAGGAAGGGCTTGTCGTTGTTGAGGAATTCATAAGGAGTCGTAACCTTTCGAATTCTGGTTGGGAAACGATTCAGAATGTGGGTAGTAGTGACTGCTGCCTCTCCCCATAGAAATTTTGGTAGTTGCTTGTGCAGGAGCATGCTTCTTATCATCTCAGCAATGGTCTTGTTTTGACGTTCAGAAATGTCATTTTGCTGAGGAGATCTAGCTGCAGTTAACTGATGCTTGATGCCACGGAGTGTCAAGAAATGCTGAAAAGCATGGGAGAGGAATTTCCCTCCATTGTCACTTCTAATTGCTTTGATATTCTTGCCAACTTGCTTCTCAACCTCTCTTTTGTAGTCTCCAAGTGTTGGGGTGGAAGCTGGCCCCCATAAGTTGTCGTGAATTAGTTCCAGAGGCTCCTTGGCTCGTTGACTGGAGCATTTGAAAGGTTGGCGGTGTTACATTGGCGAGGATGAAACTTGATGTTGGGTAAACAAGAAACAAGATCATATTCAATGAGAGTCTTTATGGATCCATAATTCAAGCGACCAAGCCGATAATATCAAGTGGAGATGAGGTCAGCACTGCCACCCATGGCGGAAAAAGCAGTCTGAGATTGAGCTCCAAGCACCAATGGAAAAATCTTGTTCTTGTTCATCTCGGTTGAGGCTATGAGGTTGTCGGAAGAGTCTTCAATTGAGCATGTACACGATTTAGAATCGAAGATGATGTTGTGGCCTCTGGTGAGAAGTTGCTTGACGCTCAGCAAGTTCTGAGTCAACGACGGGGCATCGTGGATTTTCTTCAATTTTCCATTTTCTCCAGGAACTAGGATAGTTCCCTTCCCTTCAATTTGTTGTGATTTACAATCTCCCAGGAGGCCAATGGACTTGAAGGATTCATCAAGGGTGGTGAACATTTCTCTATTCTTAGCCATATGACTCGAGCATCCAGAGTCGATATACGACTCGGTCGTCATGGCCAAAGGTTTTTCTTCATGGATGATGCAAGTTAGCAGTAGTCGTTCTTCTTATACCTTTGGTTGTTCTGAGAACTTTGCTACTTCTTTATTTTTAAACCAACAATCTCGATCAAGGTGAGTAGGCCTTTTAAACCTTTTGCATTTAAAATAGCATTTGGCAGTTTCATGGGTTTTTGCTTCTGACAAAGAGTGCAATACATGGTGAATGTTTGGGAGTTGTTTCAATATTCTGGTGGTTTGAGAAAGTTTTTAGAGGGCTGACTTCCAAGTATCCCCTTGTGATGTAGGGTCTTCACTGGATTCTTGTCATGCTTCTCTGATGCACCATGCTTTCCAAGATTCATTTTCGATTCAAAAGCACAGTCAAGGTTGGTGTTGTGCCTTGTTAGCCTATGTTCATGAGATTGAATTTTCCCCATTAGTGTGGCAATGGATAGAGTATCAAGATCATTACTCTCCTCAATTGTCGCAACAATGTGATCATAGGTTTTGGGAAGACTTCTCAAAACCTTGAGCACTTCATTTTCTGGTATTGGTGCTCCAAGGTTGCTTAACTGGCTGGTAATGTTAGATATAGTGTACTTCATGTGTGGTAAAGTTATCTTAGGCTCACCCTCTCATATACATGTATATATATTGCCTTTACTTTTGTGAATAGATATTGATTCATTGATTCCTATCATGGTATCAGAGCTATGGAAAACCCTAGCCGCTTTTGTCAAATGCATTGTCTCCCCCGCTCCATCCCGTCGCTCCTATTGATCGATCCTGCTGTTTCTGATCGATCTCGTCCTGCTTCCACACGATCCCGTTCTGTCGCACTTCCGATTTTTTTTTTGATCAATCGATCCCGTTGAGACGTCTCCACAGATCGTTCAATCACGCTGGTGCCTCCTTATCGATCGATCGACGATCCCGTCGCTACTTCCTGGTGGCTCCCCCAATCGCACTCCTGTCGCTGCTTCCTGGTGCCTCCTTGTCGATCGACGATCTCGTCGCTGATTTCAATCGGAGACTGCTTGACTCAATTCAATCGGCGCCTTCTTCTGTGTTGCAGCCCGCCGCTTCCGCTGTCTAACCCAGCCGGCCTCCTCCGCTGTCTTCCGTAGCCTACAGATCTTCTCTTTCGGTTGATCATGTAGCCCCGATGGCCTTGTCTTACTCCTTTGCCTTACTCCAGAAGACGGATGTCATTCTCGATGGAAGAAACTACAAGGCATGGTCCGCCACCGTCAGCGTGATCCTCCGTTGTCTAGATCTATAAGGCTACATTGACGACACTAAGCCTGCTCCGCCTCCACCAGCAGCCCCTTCTGTGGATGATTCTTCCACTGTTAGCACCGTCGCTTCCGTCCAGCGCTCCGACATGGCGAAGTGGCGCTCGGACGACTCTCGTGCGATAGCCGTCATCTGTCAATCCTGCGAGCTACCCATTCGCATGATCGTCTACCAGCTACCTACGGCCAAGGTGATGTGGGATCACCTGAGTCGTCTCTACCTGCCTTCTAGTTAAACTCTAAACTACTCTCTGTTCCAGACTCTTGGCGTCTGCTACCAGCATGATCGGTCTATCCAGGCCTTCTTTGCTGAGCTCCTGGACCTCTGGCGTCAATGCGACGAGATGGCTCCTCCCCCCTGCATTACTTTCCCTCAGTATGTTTCTACATCTCGGGATCGTAACTTTCAATGCATGTATGGGTTTCTCGTGTGCTTACGCCCCGAGTTTGAGTCTGTTCATGCCCAGCTTTTGCACCAGGATCCTCCACCTTCTCTCAGTGATACGTTGGCTTTGGTAATCGCTGAAGAGACTTGTCTCCACTCCTTGGAAACTACTACGCCTTCTGGTGTGCTGACTCATGTTGTCCTTGTTGCTCCCAAATTTCCACCACAGTCCTCTCTTGTGAGTACTCCTTTGTTGCCTTCGTCGGGTTATAGTGCACCGATGCGGCATGTTCCTCGTCCTCCAGTGCCCTCTACTGCTCAGTCTGGCTCTCCTCGTCGCAAGCCTGTCTGCTGTCACTACTATTAGTGTCTGGGCCACGTCAAATCTGAGTGCTGCAAGCTTTAGAGGGATTAACAGTCTGGTCAGCAACGTGCTCCTGGTGCTCCTCCAGCTCATTTCTCTATTATGGCACAGTCACTCTATGTTTCTGAGCTTGCCCAGCAGCTATCTCACGGTTCACTGCATCGCTCCTCTGCCTCCGTGCTCTCACTGGATGCCTATGGTGCCTCTACCTCTCGTCCAGCTTCCTCCGCCTCTGCAGGTATCTTCTCCTCCGACTAGTTGCTTGACTTTGGAGCCTCTTTTCACATGACCCATGATGTCACTCACCTCTTGTCCTGTCAGCCTGTCTCATCTGCCCTTAGTGTTATGGTAATAGATGACACTATTCTCCCCTGCACCAGCCGTGTCCTCCTTCATGCCCCCCATTTTCATATTCCCAATGTACCGTACATGCCCAAGTTATCCATGAACCTTATATCCTCCAGTCAACTCACGTCTCACGGTCGTCTTGTTATTTGTGATGAGTTTGCTTGTCGTGTGCAGGATCATCTGACAGGGACACTCCTTGGAGTTGGTCGTCGTCGAAGCGGGGTATACGTCTTTGATCGTCTTCATCTTTCATCCACTCCATCATCACCAGCGGCCTCCTCTTGTTTTTCTTCAATGGGCTTCTCTCAATAGCATCACCGATTTGATCATCCCAGTGGTTCGCGTCTTTCGTCCCCCATTAGTACTGGTCACCTTGGTCGTATTTTTGTTGATGAGTCTCACTCTTGTATGGGAAAATTGGTAAACAACTATAACTCTCTTATCAGTCTAGTAAGTCCAGGTCTCGACGTCCTTTTGATTTAAATCATTCAGATGTAAGGGGTCTCACATCTTTTGTATCAAAGGGCGGGCATCAGTACTATGTTAAATTTGTTGATGATTACTCTCATTATTGTTGAATTTATTTTATGCACTCTCGTTCTGAGTTCTTCCAGATTTATGTTTTTTTTTCACTATGGTGCGTACCCAGTTCTCTAATTCAATATGTATTTTTCGTTCCGACTCTGGGGGGAGTTCCTCTCTCATTCTTTTTGCGATTTACTAGCTACCACGACACTCTCCCTCGGCTTGCCTGTCCTGGTGCCCACGCTCAGAATGGCACCATTGAAAGGAAGCATTGTCACATCATTAAGACATCCCGCACTTTTCTCATCTCCTCCCACATTCCTCCTCACTTTCAAGCTGAGACTGTCTCCACTGTTCTCTATCTTAATAATCTGTAGCCCTCCACTTTTCTTCACGGTCAGTGTCCTGGTGAGTGTCAATACTCTCGATCCCCTTGTTATACTCATTTGCGTGTTTTTGGTTGTCGGTGTTATGTTCTTCCTTCACGTGAACGTACCAAACTCTCTGCTCAATCTATATCTTGTATCTTTCTTGGATACAGTACTGAACACAAGGGTTATCGATGTTATAATCTTGTTGCACGTCGACTTCGTATCTCACGTGATATCATATTTGACGATTCTCACCCTTTATTTGTGCCCTCTGTCCCCTCGACCTCGCACTCATCTGTGTCCTCCTCTGATATGCAGTTTCTCACCCTTCCCATACTCCCGCCGCATGTCTCCTTCTCTCCACCGGTATGTTCACCCCCTCTCTTCTTGTTGTCGCCTACGCCATCTCCGAATTCTCCAGGTTCACCTTCTCACTCCTCTTCACCTCCCACTTCTCCCTCTGACGTTCTTGTCATGCCCCTTCCATATCACTGCACTCGATGTTCTCCTCCTGTTCCCTCCCCTCTAGTGCCCCTAGACTCAGTGTCTGCCTCCTCCAGCGAGTGTCTTGTGGACGATCCTCCCGTGTGTCGCAACCCACTTCATGAGTGATATCCTCCCGACCGCCTTAGCCTCACAACACTACCACTAGACCTAATTTCCCTTCATGTTACTGCTTGTAGTACTCCAGAGCCGGCTATCTACCGTGAAACTGCCCAGATACCTGAATGGTAGGTTGATATGTCTGCTAAGTTGGAGACACTTGAGCACACTCGTATATGGGGTCTTGTTCCTCTTCCACTTGGTGTTGTTCCGATTACTTACAAGTGGGTCTTTAAGGTCAAAACTCGCTTCGATGGATCTGTAGAAAGGTACAAGGCTCGGCTAGTTACTCGTGATTTTCAATAGGAGCAGAGGAGAGACTATGACGAGACCTTTGCTCCAGTCGCTCATATGACTACGGTTCGGACCCTTACTGCAATTGCAGCTGTTCTCCACTGGTCTCTGTCTCAGCTCGACGTGAAGAATGTCTTTCTTCACGGTGATCTTAAGCAGTAGGTATGCATGTTTACACATCCTGGTCTATCCTCTCCTGGTATGCCGCTTGAGGCGAGCCCTTTATGGGCGCAAGCAGGCGCCCCGCGCGTGGTTTGCACGTTTCAGCTCAGCCATTACAGCCGTCGGTTTCCAACCAAGTCCGCATGATCTAGCTATGTTTGTGCACTCATCTTCTCGTGTTCGGACTCTTTTGTTACTTTATGTGGACGATATGATCATTACTGATGATGATCCTTCTGATGTGGTTTTTGTCAAGCATCACCTTCAGCAGCAGTTTCAAATGACCGACCTTGAACAACTAAGCTACTTTTGGGTTTTGAGGTCAGCTCTACAGACTGCGGTTTTTCAGCTCTCTCAGCAGAGGTACACATCAGATCTCCTAGCGCGGACTGCTCTCTCTGCCTCTCGCACAATGGATACCCTTATGGAGTTTCACATTCAGCTACTTCCGGATGATGGTGTTCAACTCTCCGATCTCATTCGCTACCGCCACCTCGTTGGGAGCCTTGTCTACCTCATCATTACACGACCCGATATTATCTATATTGTTCATGTGTTGAATTAGTTTGTTTGTGTGCTTACCTTTGTGCACTACGGTCACCTGTTACGGCTTCTACGTTATCTCTGAGTGACGACTTCTCGTGGTCTTTTCTTCTCCAGCAACAGTTCTC
This sequence comes from Platanthera zijinensis, assembly GCA_039513925.1. Taxonomy (NCBI): domain Eukaryota; kingdom Viridiplantae; phylum Streptophyta; class Magnoliopsida; order Asparagales; family Orchidaceae; genus Platanthera; species Platanthera zijinensis. The sequence goes on along the minus strand of CM077081.1, from coordinate 20,032,285 downwards.
TGCAGCTTTGTGCTTACTCGGATGCTACTGTGCTAGTGATCATGTTGACCGTCACTCTGTCACTAGTTTCTGTCTGTTCTTGGGTTCTTCTCTTATTTTATGTAAGTCTAAGAAACAGACTAGTGTTTCTCATTCCAACACTGAGGCTGAGCTTCGGGTCATGGCTACCACCGATGAGGATACTATTTGGCCCTGTTGGCTTCTTGAGAACCTTGGTGCAACTTCTCCAGATCCCGCCCCACTTTACTGTGATAACACCGGTGTCATTCAGATTACTCTAAACCCGGTAAAGCACTCACTCTCCAAGCATATCGGGGTTGATGCTTTCTTCCTACGTGAGCAATATGGTTGTGGCACTCTTTCTCCTTCATTTGTTCCTTCCGAGCAGCAGATTGCAGATTTGATGACTAAGCCGCGGACGAGCACCCCAGCATGCCCATCTTCTATCCAAACTCTCGGTGTATAATCCTCCGTGAGTTTTTGTGTGTGTGGGGGGGGGGGGTGTTAGATATAGTGTACTTCATGCATGGTAGAGTTATCTTAGGCTCACCTTGTGTGTTGTGAACACCATCTCATGTACATGTATATATATTACCTTTACTCTTGTGAATAGATATTGATTCATTGATTCCTATCAGGTAATATTAGTGATCTTTGACATATATTCAAATATGGATTCATCGTCCCTCATATTGATTGCATCTTAAGTTTTGACGGCGTATGGAAATTATCTTCTTGTCTCCTTGGTAGATTTTCTTGAGGGTGCCCCATGCAATTTTAGCTGTCTTTGCCCCCATGATTCTTGAGAAGACAATGGACAGAACTGCTTTTTGGATGATTAACAGGGCCATGGAGTTCTTTTTCTTTTCTCCTTTAGGTATCACTGCTTCCTCACCTTCTTTTCCTCTTCTAGTTGATTGAGGACCATGCTCCACGACTTCCCAAAGCTCTTGGGAGTCAATCAGGGTTTGCATATTGATGGCCCAATGGTCATACAATTCTCTATGGAAGATCGGGGTTGACGGTTGCGAGAAGTGAGGAAGGGAAGTGATGCGGCACAGGCGTCACACCTGCCCGCCACCCTGGAGTCCCACCAAGGGGCCCACTTGGAGTCAGCACCAGGCGGCTTTTCATCAGGGTCGCGGCCCGTACACCCCAACCAACTCTCCGTCATGGAATCACCACAATGCGGCAGGTTGTTGAGGCCGGAGCTCGATCCCCTGACCTCCTAGATAAGAGGCCATCACCAATGCTCTCATCACCAACTGAACCGCGGATCAGTTGGTGATGAGAGCGCTGGTGAAGGCCTCTTATCTAGGAGGTCAGGGGATCGAGCCCCGACCTCAACAACCTGTCGTGTGGTGGTGATTCCATGGCGGAGAGCTGGTTGGGGTGTACGGGCCGCTGACCTAATGAAAAGTCATCTGGTGCTGACTCCAGGTGGGCCCGTTGGTGGGACTCCAGGGTAGCGGGCAGGTGTGACGTCTGTGCCGCATCAGGAAGTAGATGATGAGCTCATGGTTAAATTTTAGAATCGATGGGATGAACAACCACTTGCTTTGATACCACTGTTAGAAAGATTACTAGATTTTAGAAGAGAATAATTAGAGGCTGAGGAGGAAGAAAGATATTGGGAGCTGAAAAACTTGTTGGCTTCACCTGGGAGCCTAGAAAGACAAATGTTTGGTTGCTCTATTTTAGGGGAAGAGAGTGAGGTATCGTTATTAGGGAATAAGTATTAAAAATCAAGAAGAATTGAGTTCTAACTAAAGTTGTTTCTATTATTATTCTGTTTTATTCTCTAGCAAAAGACTCATTCAAGAATTTAACAAAAAATCCAACAGAAATGCTTAGAGTAACAAAAACATTAAAGAGCTTGCTTAGGACAGTGCGCTGGCCGGCCGGTTCATATGCCAATAAGGACCTCCCCTGGGAGTTTGCATAATTACAGGTTGCACCCCTCTATCTTTCGAAATTACATTTACATCCCTCTAAGTTTTCACGGTTTACAAAAATGCCCCTTCCGTTAGAAATATGAATGGAAAATAATAAAATCAGCCAAATTATTTTATGATATTTCAATTTCATCCTTTTATAATGATTCTAAATTAATTACAAATGGTAAAATGTGATGCGGAGCAGAGACGAAGACGAGCTTTGGGTCCATTCGGGGCAGATTTGGTGACTTACCATACATGGCGTGCCCAGATCGACGATCCGACTCCGTGGATGAGTCCGGATTCGCATTGCGAATTAAGTTCATATATAGCTTTGTACTTTTCAGATTTTATTTCATGTAGTTTTGGCCCCGAGACCAACGACCAATCATAGCCATTGATTACGAGTGCCCTAATTTTGTATTTCTTATAAATAGGAGGTTTATGACTATTGCTGAAATTTGGAGAGTCCTCTTCCTCATTTCCGGTGATCTCTCCGCAGTGCCGACTCCGTGAAACCCCTAGGTGACGACTCATTGGGTAAACCGTGTATCTTTTGATTTGTTTCCCTCCTCCTCCATCCTCCACCTTCCATTTATGTTGTCCAGCCCTTGCAAACAGCAACCCCCATCTCCCCTGTTTTTCCCCCCCCTCCCCCGCCCCCTTTCCCCCCTTCCAAACCCAGCCACCACCCTCCCTTAATCAGCCCTCTCTGTTTGCCCAGCCACCACCGGAACTCCCTCCCCCTCCCCGTTTCCCCCTAATTTAGCCGTCTAGCCACCATCAGGACCCACTCTAGCCTGCTGTCCAGCGCCGCCCTGCCTCAAAATCCTCTCAAGTGTGTTGTCCTGCTGCCGCCCCCTCTCCAAATACCTACCGGTCTTACTCCCTCTTCTCAGGCCACCCACCGGCACCCCCAAAACAGCCGTCTGGCTGTTTCCATCCCCAAACCAGATCTGATCTGGGCATTCCAACCCACATCCAGCCACCCAACCTCTCCCAAAATGCTGCCAACACCCCCCCCCCCCCCTTCACATGGATCCACCTCGAAATATCCACCTAACACCAAATCTGTCCAGATCTGGGTATTTTAGCCCGATTCCAGTCATTCCCCACCCCGATCCAGCCTTCCTAACACCCGACCAGCCTTCTCCTTACCCGATTCAGTCTCTTCACCACTGGAACCCCACTTGTAGGCCTCCAACGTTCAGATCTATCTCATTGGCAGCAACCCTAATATTCCTGTGGTGCTTTTTTTATTGGTATCGAGTTGCAAGACATTGTTATGATTGGCTTATTACATATTAGTTTGGTTGTTCATCTTACTATAGTTATTTGTGTCTTGATTAATCTCTAACTGCAGGAAGGGTTTATTCGCCGCTCGCTCTTGCTTTGGCCCTTCACGCGGAAGAAAGCCTAAGTTTGTTTCGCTCTAATTAAAATATTTGTCTTGCTGTGAATGATTTGCGTGAAATGTTAGAACTTATTATCTAATTGTGATTTTTCTGTTGGGCTTTTGCATATGTAGGGTTAGGTCACTGAGTTTCCCGCCGCCTATAGATCCCTCCCGCGTCAAAATGTAACGCACCCCTTCCAACGTAGAGTTATTACAAAGTGTAAAATTGAAATATTATAAAATAATTTGTCATATATTATCACTTTCCATTTATATTTCCAAAGAAAAAGAACACTTCTTTCAATGTAGAGTCATAGGTAAAATTAAATATCATGACATAATTTGATAGATTTTATCCTTTTTAATCCATATTTCTAACGGAAGGGGCGATTTGTAAACTGGAGAAACTTAGAGGGGAGGTAAACGCAATTTCAAAAGATAGATGGGTGCAACCTGTAATTAAGCTATTATGCAATTTCAAAAGATAAATGCACAAAATTTACTCCGAGGGGCCATTTTTGTGCATGGCTATTATGAAATGTAAACTTCAGAGGAGGTTGGTGTAATTTCAAAAGTAAGAAGAATGCAACCTGTAATTATGCTAACTTTCAGGAGAAGTTTTTGTAATTATTCCTATATAACATACATACATAGCTTCACTTGGTAGAGACTATCACTTTTATCCATTCTTTTCTTTTTTTATATTATTATTTAAGATATCAAAGCAAGAATGAATAGAGGAAAGATCAATGAGAGTAATATCTAATATCAAAAATCGAGATAAAACAAGACATTTAATTTTCCAAAAGAGAAGTAGAGTCGAGAAACCTCTGCCCAAAGTGCAAAATGCGGTTCAGCTAGAAGTAGATAGGCCTGTCACCGCATTCTATTACAAGTTTATATTCATAGTTTGGATTCTTACTCTTAACTGATGCAGGACAGGAGTCACACCTGCCTGCCACCCTGGAGTCCCACCAGGGAGCCCATCATGGTGTCTCACTATGGCAGCTTTATCAGGTCCGTGGACCATACACCCCAACCAATCTCATTGGTCCCACCACAGGGCCGGTAGGTTGTTAAGATCGGGGCTCGATCCCCCGACCTCCTTGATAAAGAGTTCTCAGGAGGACTCTCATCACCAACTGATCCCTAGCTCAGTTGGTGATGAGAGTCCGCCTGAGAACTCTTTATCAAGGAGGTCGGGGCTCGGATCAATTGGTGATGAGAGTCTACCCAAAGATTCTTTATCAAGGAGGTCGGGGGATCGAGCCCCGACCTCAACAACCTACCGGCCCTGTGGTGGGACCGATGGGATGGGTTGGGGTGTATGGTCCGCGACCTGATAAAGCTGTCACGGTGAGACACCATGGTGGGACTCCAGGGTGGCAGGCAGGTGTGACTCCTGTCCTGCATCATAAAAGTGCACTTTTATGATGCAGGACAGACGTCACACCAGCCTGCCACCCTGGAGTCCCACCAGGGGGGCCCACCTTGGCATTGCATCAAGGCGGCTTTATCAGGCTCGCGAGCCGTACACACCAACCCATCCCTGGCTCCACCACAGGGCCGATAGGTTGTTGAGGCCGGAGCTCGATCCCTCGACCTCCTTGATAAAAAGTCTTCGGGCAAACTCTCATCACCAACTGAGCCGCGGATCAGTTGGTGGTGAGAGTCTGCCCGAAGACTCTTTATCAAGGAGGTCGAGGGATCGAGCCCCGACCTCAACAACCTATCGGCCCTGTGGTGGAGCCAGGGATGGGTTGGTGTATACGGCCCGCGAGCGTGATAAAGTCACCTTGGTGCGACGCCAAGGTGGGCCCCCTGGTGGGACTCCAGGGTGGCAGACTGATGTGACGTCTATCCTGCATCATTAACCAGAGGTGTGTAAAACAGATTATTCAAACCAAATTAAGGGTGTTTAATAAGGCCTCTAAAAATTAGTAGAGCTTAATCTGGTTCATATTGTTCATGGTCTTTAGTGGGATGCCCATTTGAAAGGAACATTTAGGCCTGTGCGGAACATAATGCACCTGTCCAAATCAAAACTAACAAAAAAGAACTTCCTCAATCTTTTAGCCAAATCAAAAAGAACTCAAACTTGCTCAGGATAAGTATTTGGGCAAGACTGTGGAGCACCAAAAATATCTGGTCAAGATTTTGAATATGCAATAACTAAACCAAAGTTCGATTTGAGAAGGCTTAAATCTACGTAAAACTTATCGCTTTCAGCTGCCGTTGGGAAATTGTATATTCTTCCAACAAATATAGAATATTAGAATCAATATTCTTATACTCCAAAAGGAATCCAGAATCAAGATCCAATATCGGCTATATTCTAGTTTCAAGTGATGCGACGGCTGGTGGAATCAAGATTAAACTATGAATGGGTCAATGGATCAACCCTAATCCTAAATTCCATGCTCATTTGGGCAACCCATTAAAGGATTTGAATGGTCCACTCTTACGGGTTAAATGGATATCCCGACACATTTTGCACTTATATCAATACTCATAACGAGATAATTACGAGGGATTGAAGATCTGCTCGACAAATAAATGAAAAAATGCATCTTAAGCCACACTCACTATGTACAGTTGTGATAAGTAGCATTATTAATTAGACGTGAAGAGCTTGAAAAACATACCATTTACATCGTAAGGGGGTGGGTAGAACTGCAGATAAATGACTGAAGAGACCACCAATCCTGACAAAAAAACGAACGGTAGGGAATTGTGAAAAGTAGAGACATTACAAGTAAAATCATTTTATAAGAAAAGAATCTCATATATCATTATATCAGTATTTACAAACCCAAAATTCAACTATAACAAGTAGAGAAATTACAAGTAAAATCAATTGATAAGAGAAGAATATTAAAAATCGCTATATCAGTATTTCACAAACCTAAAAGCCCTCCTGCGGAAACATCTTGCCAGTGATGCCATAGTCGTCCACTCGAGATATTGCAACAAGTGAGGCACAAAAGAGAGGAACCAGAAGGATGCAGAGTTTGGCAACGTGGCCCCTTCGATTGAAAACTCGGATTTTCCCAGCTAGATACCATGTGAGAAAGCCTAGACCCGCAAAACACCCTGCATTTACAGAGAACGTCCATGGAAATTATGGGAATGAGCTTGCCGAGAAAAATAGGAAACAGTTCAATAAAATTCAAGACTAAATCCCTTCGGTTGGATGGGATATGAGGTTCATAATTGGAATTAGAGTTCAATTCTAATGAAAATGGACTCCAAATTCTAATTCCAGTGCCCAAATTCCGTCCAAACTAACAAACGCTAGAGGTTTTGAAATTGGAAGTATTTGTTACACAATTTTAGAGTGTGTTTCGTCCAATATTGGATAGGTAAAAGGTATCAAGTTTTTTAATTTAATATGAGTTTGGCATTGGTGTATTTGGCCCAAATAGTATCCGAGTTGATGTTTTGCCCCTGAATCAAGTATGTTCGTGCCAATTGTGTCCACATTGGTCTTGGTCGTTTCCACCATGGCTAAGCAAGAGTGGGTGACTTCCATGAAAACTCCATGTCGTCGATTGTGCTATTGGTGCATGATACTTGATGTTTAAAAGAAAACTTCCATTCAAGGGGGAATGGTGATCTATGTGAGAGCTCTCACGTGGGGGAGATTATTAAGGCTCCGTTTGGGGGGACTTATTTTCACCGGTCAAGCGATTACAACCGCATGAACCGGACCATAATTTAAAATCCGGTTCATGCGGTTGTAATCGCTTAACCGGTGAAAATAAGTCCCCCCAAACAGAGCCTAAGGCAGACGAGTTTTAGTTTATACATACATTGTACAAGTGAAAAGTATGTTGGTGTATAAATATCACATAGTTGTCCCTCACCTCACGGGTTTAAAGCTTTGGGATTGCTTATGAGTCCAATCAGTGGTTTATCTAGTCCAACTTCAATCCCTCTTTAGTTACAACATGAATCAACATGCTCCATGATAATATATTAGAAGCTCAATATGATATAAAATGTTCAACCTAACATGTAGAGTCCACAAATAACTAAAAAACTCAACTTGATTTAATATAATTAAGCGGAATATTCACACTTATATTCATCATTGGGGTCATTTACCGGGACTTCCCCTCTAAACTTGCTAAATTACAAGTCCCCCCTCCCCCCTCCCCCCTCCTACTTTTGAAATTACAAAAACCTCCCCATTAAAAGTACATTTCATAACATCCATGCAAAAAATTCCCCTGAAAATTTACTCCAAGGGAGTATTTTTTGTGCATGAATGTTATGATATGTGTTAGAAAAGCCCATGTAATGGGCTCATTATTTGGCCCCTTTTATTATTTTTCTTTCTTCTCTCCTTAGTCCCACATCTTGTATAAGATTTCTTCTCACCTTCTCTCTCCTATATATTTGTATTCTCTCATTGTATTTGAATACACAAGATATACATACAAATTTTTGAGCTCTCTCTACATGGTATCAGTGGCAGGTTCCGGTACCAGCGGTTTCCCTATTTTTACCCGCCCACAGACCGCCTCCCTCTCCTGTCCGCTTCTGCGGACTCTCCCTGCGGTCTCCTTGTCAGTCTCCCTGCGGTCTCCTTGTCGGTCTCCCTGCGGTCTTACTCTTCTAACCGCACTTGTCTCCTGTCCTCCTCCCTCCATCTGGCTCTCCCCTTTTATAGCTCTCCACCCTATGCCAGGTGGGCCCCGCCTTCTCTCGCTAGACGCTCGATCTACCCGCGCTAGCCGCTACCTGGTCTTGTCGCTCGAGTTCTCCTACTCGCGGCCTTTCCTTCTCGCGGCTTCTCCTAGCCGTTGTCTTCTCTTTGCCGCTCGGTCTACCCGCGGCCTCTTCTTCCCGTGCGGCCTCTCCTTCCCGCGCGGCCTATTCTTCTTGCGGCTTCTCCTAGCCACTGTTGTCTCTTTGCCGCTCGGTCTACCAGCGCCTCTCTCCTTCCCGCGCGGTCTCTCCTTCACCGCTGCGACCACTCTCTTTCTCTGTTTGAGCCGACTTCTCCTATCGTTCTTTCTCTGGCCGCTAGTGTACTCACTGTGACCGTGCGGTTTGCTTCTCCGCACTCAAGTCGCGGCCTCCATTTCTCTCTCTTGCTCTCTGCTGCTGCTCTGTCGCTTTGACTACCCGCTGCGGCTTCTCATATAACCATGCGGGATTGTCGTGCAAGTGCTCTCTCTCCCGCGGCGACCTCCTCAAACCGCAGCGCCCTTTCCTGCTCTTGTCGCTTTGACTACCCGTTGCGGTCTCTCGTATAACCGCGCGGGCTTGTCGTGCAAGAGTGCTCTCCTGCGGCGACCTCGACAACCCGTGGCGACCTCGTCAAACCACGACGACCTCGTCAACCCGCGGCGACCTCGTCAACCCGCGGCGACCTCGTCAACCCGCGGCGACCTCTTCAAACCGCAGCGCCCTTTCCTGCTCGCTGCGGCCTCTCTGGTCTCTATGAGCTCCACCGTTGACTCCACCGGCCAGGCGGCTAACCCCTCTGCAGACCGCCCGACTCCTCCTCCTGACCTCCGCGATGAGCTGCTGATCACCACAATTTCCTTGTCTGGAAAGAAGAATTTCATCCCATGGGTGCACTCGGTTCGCCGAGTTCTTCAGGCCAAGGGCCTTGTGCTTCATCTCACTCAGGGACCTCCTTCTCCTTCTACCGACGACTGGCTGCGAAACGATGGTCGCGTTCAGACGTGGCTCCTCAACTCCCAGAGAGTGAGCCCTACCAGATGGTCATGTATCATGAGACAGCCAAAACTATGTGGGATGAGCTTCACTCATTATACTCGGGCAAGGACAGCCTCCATCACCTCTATGACATTATTACCGATCTTCAGGCTCTCGACGCTGGCGGGACCGCGGACATGAACTCGTTTGTTGCTCATGCTAAGACTCTTGCAAGGGCCTGGATCCAGCATCAGCCATCTACCATTGATCTTGCCGCTCAGCGAACTCAAAAGGAGGCCGTCTGCATCACCATGATGATGGCTCGTGTCCCGCCACACCTTCAGAGTATCTGGGCTCAGGTTCTGGCTTCGGCTACTACTACTCCTTCGTTATTTGATGTTTGTTCGGTGCACCTTTGAGTGTCACCGCCCCCGGATACTCCTGCACCCTCCTCTCCAGCCCTTCTCCAGCAGACCCTCCCCCCCTTACTTCCCCCACCGTCTTCTGCTCTTGGTGGACGTTCGGGCTCCCGCGGAAGGGGGCGTGATGGTCGGGGCCCCCCCAAAGTATTCCTATTGCGGCCGGGATGACCACACTGAGGCAGTTTGCTACAAGAAACATGGCTACCCTCCTCGTCCGAA